>PISW01008064.1:0-26796 GCA_004023785.1 Mungos mungo
GCACTGTCCCCACAGTCACACAGGGACACACCGCACTGTCCCCACAGTCACACAGGGACACACCGCACTGTCCCCACAGTCACACAGGGACACACCACACCGTCCCCACCCACAGACACAGCACACTGTCCCAGACGTCGCACTCTCACAGGGATCCTGTGACGTGCACTTGCTCCAGTCCCTGTTCCCTCACTGGACCGAGTCTGGGTCACAGTCACACCCGCGCAGCCCCGCCGCCCCAGCCCCGCCCCCGCTCACCTCGCCGCTGCACCGTGAAGCTCTCACCGACCCCGTAGTTGTGTCTGCAGTACGTGTCCACTGCGGCCCGCCTGTCCTCCATGAAGTCCTTATCCCGGTTCCAGTACTCAGCGTCGGGCCGCCCCAGCTCCGTCACCGCCCGGTACTCCCCCACGTCGCTGTCGAAGCGCACGTCCTCCTTCCCATTGTAGAAATATCTGTCCAGGAACCGCACCCGCTCCGTCCCGTTGGTGAAATGACACTCAGAGGTTGTCAGGAACAAGTAATGTGCTGTGGGGACAGGGCGATCTGTCACCCGCGGGCTCCTGAAGAGACACTGACGCAGGCACCCCTCAGAGTTCCAGCCGCACCCCGGAACCAGAAGCCACCAGGGTCTGCTCTCCTCTGCTGGCGGGGGATGGGCGGCGGGAAGGCAGGGGGCGGAGACCCCTCTCCTGGGAGCCTCTCGGGGTCACTGGGTTCTGGGCTCAGGGCCAGACCTCCCAGCCTGAGCGTTTGTCCCTCACCGCCTCCTCCTGGAAACCTCTTCCTGACAGACACCACTTCTGACAGACATCTCCTCCTGACGCCCACCCAGCTCCTCGCCTCCCACAGCCCTCAGCCCTGGCCTGAAACCCCGCCCACCTGCTCCCCCCGCCCCGCCCCCACCGTGAACAGGGTCTGGGCTGGGCTGGCTCAGGTCCCTGTGGCTCCTGCGAATCCAGAGAAGGGACACCGACTCTTCCCCTCCACTCTCAGGGCTTAAAATTCAAGTGATGGACAGTGATGCCAGCCAGGCAGGACTTTATTGACATGGGGGTGAGGCATGTCACAACACGAGTGTGCGGTTCTAGAGCAGAGGATACTTGGAGGATCTGAATTTCCTTAGGGTGCCTGAGAGGTGGTCTCAAGGGTGACATTTAGTACGTGACAGGAAGGAGTAAGTAGGTGTGAGTGAGAGGGGTGTGTGTGTGTGTGTGTGTGTGTGTGTGTGTGTGTGTGTGTTTGGTAATTCAGGTAAAGGTAATACAATGTGCAAAATCTTGAAAGCATTGATGAACTTCCTCAACAACATAGAAGAAAAGAGTTCACTGAAGCACAGACAAAGGGACAAAGGGAGGGAAAGGTCAGATTGGAGAAACCACCTGCAGCTGGCACATAGAAGACTTCCAGGTGATGCTAGGATTCTGACTTTACTCTACATGTAGTGGGAAACTACCGAAGAGTTTCAAGGAAATTAAAACCATGACTGCGCTATGGTTCCTCAAGTCCTCATCTGGAATTTCCAAAATCCAGAAATCTCGGAAACCACATCTTCTTACAACTTTTTGATGCCAAACTCATTTGGCGAATCTAACCTGATGAGGTAAAGGGTCAAACATGTCTGAGCTCTTATTGGCCCATCAGTCACATGTGCTTTTGGAGTTTTAGTCTATATATAGATGCACACATCATAATATATGTACATATATGCTTGTACATATGCACACATATACATACATGTATGTATATATTTGATTTTTTTGTTTTATGTTTAATTGAACTAAGAAAAATGTTTTGTTCAAGTGTAAATAACATGGAAAATTTAAAAATAGTTTAAAAATATCTGTCTTTAAAAATTAAAAAAATAAAAGGAAGCATCTGACATTATAAATAAAACAGAATATAGAATTTCTGCACAGTTTGATACATTTTACAGAAAAAGACTTATGACAGTCACAACTCATGAATTATAAAGATAAACTGTTGAAAGTTGACAGAGTTGCTGATGATAAAGAAATCATGAAATACTGAAATATACCGCATAAGGCAAAGAATAAAAAACGAAGATCTTGAGCTTGCATTGATTGAATGGACTCAGCAAAAAAGTGTACAATTTTTGAACTCTCAATCTTATTATTTTTGTAATGAAATAAACTAAAATAAACCTGAATGACCTGAATGGGAAGGTGAGTGTGTGTATAAAGTGTAAGTCTAGAATTTTTTTTTAAAGTGGAAGCCTACTTCACATTACTTTATTTTTTTCAATTTATAATAGTTTATTGTGAAATTGGTTTCCATACAACACCCAGTGCTTCTCCCCACAAGTGCCCCCCTCCATGGCCATCACCCCCTTTCTCCCCTCCCCCTCCCCCTAGAGTTTTTAGAAGCAGCACAGTATAAACCAGTGTTTTCAGTATCAGCACTCTTGACATTTTGTACAAGGTATTTTTTTTGGAAGGCTGTTCTGTACATTGTAGGATGTCTACCGTATCATTAGCCTATACCTAATAGATGTCTGAAAAGAGCACCCAAGTAACAACCAAAAATGGTTCCAGACATTGCCAAATGTCCCCTGGAGCAGGCAGGGCAAAACTGTCCCCAGCTGAGAACCACTGTGATACCACCTGAAAAATCTGTGGTAAAACAGCCAATGTTAATTATAAGACAGCTGAGAATAACACTGAAATTTTTGCCAATATTATATCTGATTTTAAAAACTTTGATACTGAAAAAATTTATATTGCTGGGAAAAAAATGGCTCTTCACTGAGACCAGATTCTGGAAAAAAAAAAAAAAAAGCATTCCTAGTGTCTAATAAGAGAGTATCAAAAGCTACTATGAATTCTAACCAAAGTTGATTGCTCTTGGGTGTGCAGATGCTTCAGGGTCCCCAAATCAAAGTAGGCAGACACTGGAAAAGCCAAAATCCAGGATGTCTGAAAGGTATAAATATTTTACTTCTGCATTATTCTTCAAAAAATACAATATGGATAACCTGATACATATTTTATTTGGTTCAATAACCACGTTGTATCAGTGGCCTACGTTCATGACAGGTAGGCTGGACTGGGAGAAGCCTGTAAGTTAATTGTACCCATATCTCTGTTCCACATAATGTACTCCTCAAATTCTTGTAAAAATTTAAGCTCTGGGTTCTAATTCTCCCCTCCGCCCCACCAAGTATGACATCTTTGTTGAAATCTTGTGACCAACACTTTTTTATCCCATGAAGATCAAGTATAAAAATTTTTAAACTCTGTTCTTGATGCAGCTTACAGAAGCCTATGAATCCAGAGCTTTCTGGAATAAATTAGTAGCTATTGCTTATGACAAAGCTAATAATTAACAAATCAACCTGAAAAACTGCTGAGCAAGACTTTGGGCTACATTCATGTTTGCAAATGAACTACCATATGAAGATATTGAAAACTATCATGTCATTACTGAGAAAATATTATATCAAACTTCAATAAATGTAAAAGATTATCTAAATTAAGTCCCAGGACTAAGGAGTGAACTTGTGATGACTACCAGGTAGCGTATGGTAGTGGTACTGTACATCTGAAACTCATATTGCACTGGATGCTAACTGAAATTTAAAAGAAAAATTAAAAAATATTCTCTATCTAAAGATATACCTGTAATCATAAGAAAACAAAAAAGAAGCAAACAAATATGTCAAAGGTGTTGACATCAAAAAATACTGAGCACCAAAGATGGGGCCACGTTGGGCATCCCTGAGTGATGGAACCATGGCAGTGGGGACTGAGAGCTCTCTGCTCCCTGCACGCCAGGGCCTCCAGCCTTCCTTCCGTCCCTTACACTCAGCAACCTTCCTCCCACACGTGGCCTTTATCCTCCTCTCTCTCCCTACAACATTTGTCCCTTAGGTCCTTCACCTGGCTGGCTTCTCTCATCAGTCAGGTCTCAACTCAATGTCACTTTCTCAGGGAGAGCACCCGACACACTTGAACTGAAGTCAGGTGAATCCAGTTCTGTCTGTCTCACAACCAGGGGTATTTTTTTTCAGACTGCTTATTGTTGTCAGAAATTTTTTTCATTGTTAAGTGTTTATTGGGCTTCGTCCTCTGCCATTACATAAAATCCATGATGGCAGTGATCTTTAGCCCAGTCAAATTTAATCCACTGAGCCCAGAGCAGAGCCTAGTACAGAATAGCTGCTCACAAAAATATGTGATCTAAATGGATAAACCCAGAGCTCTGTGAATCATTGTGAGGATCCTAGAAAGCAAAATGGTTTTCACACTGTAACATTCTTTTATCCTAATGATAAATTATAGCCCCTCCACTGCCTGTGAGAAATTCAGACAAACTTCCTCTTTCTCCTTCTACTTTGGAAAAAATATCACAGGTAAGGAAAAGGTGATTTTAAGGAAAAAGGAAAATGTCATTAAGTTTCGGCTCATCCTGTAGATCTGTGATAGTGCTGAGGTCTGTGCACGCACTGGGGATTCTCAGTGACAGTGATGACACAGCTGGGAGAGAATAGTGAGGAGCTGGAAGTGGAGGAAACCAAACATGGCTAATCAAAAAAAACAGAAAACATGAAGAATGAGCCTATGCCTCAGGAAGCCAAACAATTCCTTTGACTTGCATGTTGGTTTTCAGTCCTATGAAATGTAAACACCTTCACACTCTCTGCACCCTGTTCAGGGTGTATAGTTCGCACCATATGAAATTCCTGATGTTGACTATTTTTGACTTACAAAACCATCATTTCATATAATTTATTCTATACTAGTTGAATCCCTTCCTGTGAGCTCAGGCCACAGAATCCTAGGCTGAGGAGAAATGGATTATAGAAAGGTTCAACATAGATTCATAATGAAAAATTAACTTGTGTCATGTTCTCAGAAGATATCTTAAGTTCTTTAAGACACCAAGGAATACCCATTAATGCTTCTCATTAAAGACTCATTTCAGGTACGAAGAATCTCTGCTGTACCTCCAGAGTGAGAATTAGAGATAAAACTAACCCCAAATTCTGTCTGAGAACCTTTAGTATAGGATTAAAGGTCTCACAAACTTTGAGGTTCAGGAGAAAGTAAAGGAGATAATGAGAGAGACCTCTTGATACAGCCTCGCATATCCCGGAGAGGCACCAACATAACTGATACTTAGAAGACCTAACACAGGATCTTCTAGGAGAGGCCTTTCTAATTCCTTTTGACTCTCTAATTTTCCAAGAAACGTTCTGATTTTCTAGCGTAACTCAACATAATAAAGGGAGCCACTTGATGGGAATTAATTTGAAATCATTATTTCTAAAGTCTTCTCAAGACCCTGAGGGAATGAGACTCAAACCCAGAGCGCTGTGGCTGGGAGAGGGTTGAGAAGAAACGGCCTCTCTATATGGAGGCCCTCACACAGCTCTTGTAGAGAGGGCAAGCATGCAGGCTCCTTTTCTTTTGGAGAGAATTGGGAACCTATGCGATAAAGATAGATGACAATGTTACAATTTTCTAAGGGACATGGCCTGGACACAGAGGCGAAACTACTTTTTTTCTACTCCCCACTCCACAGTAGCTCGCCACACAAGGAGTGCACTTACCTGGGGTGTCCCTTGCCCAAGACAGGGGAGGGCTCAGCAGCATCAATGCCAACATCAGAGCTGTCATCCAGATGCCTCCAGGGAAACACAGACACACCATGCTGGAGAACAGACTGGACGGGGGCAGGGGAACAGGCAAGTCTCAGTCAGTGAGAACTAAGACCCTCCTTTAGCCACCTCACAAATAATACCATCCAAGGAATTTGTTTCTCTGTTCTTAGATTGGGTAATCTAGATACTGAGAACCAATCACCATCACAGGTACACTGCATCATCAGTTGCTGGTCAGAGATTCAGTATCAAGAGGCTTTTCTGAAACTTTGATTTCCTTCATTGGAAGGATTCTTTTAATTTAGTACTTGAAAGGTTTCTTCCAATTGTATGTGAAACATTTTATTGGGCCCCTATTGTGAGCCAGTTTTATGCTGAATAGTGATGTGCACAAAAGTTTGGGTCTTTTAGGAATATTCATGTCTCTCCCATGAAGACAGAATTGTTTTGACAAATGTTTTTGTATTTTAGGAGCTGAGGGAGTGGAGGGAAGATGATTGCTAGTCAAGACACCTTTGATTTGGACCTTAATGCACCATCACATAGGGCATGGATTTGGGGAAATAACTTAACCTTAACCTTGAAATGAAGACACAGCAGTCTTTCTGGTACTTTGATACTGGAAAGTGGTGTGATTCTCTGGATAGCTCAAGCAAGGAGGAGCATCCCCTGGTGACTGATGATACGACAGAATCATAGTTGTTGATTGGACAGTATAATCTGTACTGCCTCATTACAGGTAGGGAAGTCTTTCATAAACTAATGGAAGTTGGAATTTACTCACAACCTAACCTGAGTGAAAAGGCTTTTCAAGTTTGTCTCCTGGTGCTGTCATTGAGTTGGAGCCACCTCCAGAATATGCATAGAAAAGGGGGCTTAGAGAACATGAACTGTATGGAATGAAGGGTCTTGAAAGTTCCTTTGTATAGCACTTAACCTAACAAAGTGATAAGGCCAACTGTCCAAATCAAAGTATCCAGGGGCTGAGAGACCAATAAAGGACTCAAAGTCAACCTCAAACATAACAGCTCTGCTTAGAATAACTTTAATATTTTATGTGGAAAATGTGTTCAGTGCATACTCCTGGATCCCACTCTGATTCCAGCATTTTATTGGAGATTTTCCCCTTTATTATGTACCTTCTCTTGCTTTATCCTAAGGAGAGATAGAATAAGCTGGTGCTATGGATACATTATAGAGTGTCCAGGAAAGAGAACACAATGGAAATACTATGAGTTACATCCTTTAATGTAACCATGTAGTTTTAAACATATATTTCTACTTTTAGATAAATATATATTAATATAAATGTAACATCTCAGATTCGGAATGGAGTTTAAAGGACAACTATCTATCTAAAGTTCTGCATTAATTCACAGCCTATCACAATCTAATCAGCAGTCCTTGTTTATGGACTAGTGACAGAAGAAACCATGTTGCAATAAAAATGACATATTTACTTAACAAATTTTGAGCATTTTACTTTGCACCCAGAATTATACAAGGGTTTTTATACACCATATTTATATTTAATTCTCACATCACCTCATTGATTTCAGTGCCCTTTGCATCCCTTCAGATGCAGAGAATAAAATGACAGGTATATCTTAAACAACTTTGTCAAGGACACAAAGCCAGTAAATGGTGCACTCCAGGCTGAGCCAAGATACACATGAGTCCAAACTCCAAAGCCCAGCCATTCCATCACACCACCTCCCATTCAATTTCTGAAGAGAATAGTGTTCATTATGTTAAAACTATTCTTATTACTTTAATTCATGGTTATCCATAACAATGCAACTACTCCTTTTAATGAATGACAGTATTTTATATAAATTACTCTGTAGTAATTCTAGATCCTCCAAAAGTTCTTACACCACCATCATTACTTTCCTCTGGAAGTAACAACACTTGCATTTATCTTATGTAATGATGACCATTCCAGCAGGTTGGTCAACGCAGGTCCTGAGGGAGGGAGTGAGAATTGGGGGGCAGGGAGCACAGAGAATGGAGGCAAGACAAAGTCTCTGATCAAGCTCCCTTTATTGAGAAAATACCCTCTTATAAAGGGTTCGAGGCGGAAAACAAGGCAGCTGACCTAGGTCCGTTGCTAGGAAACAGGGTTAAGGGATTAAGGCTGGGGTAAAGGAGGAACCAAACTGAAGTTTTAGCACAGCACCTGAGGGGCTGGCACTGCCCTGCCTGCAGGCAGCTGATTTTGTTCTTCTGGCAGCTCCCCACATAATGACACCCCCAGCTCCTGTTCAAGTATCCTTTCTATCAAAGACAATAGTGGCCTCCAAATTCTCAAATCCAATCTATTGTTCTCAATCATTATTTCAGATTTCTCAGTACGATTTGTTGCAAATTTGAACATGTCAGAATTGTATAGAAATTTTATTTCACATATTTTGGAAAAATCAATTTCTATTCATGTGGCAACTTCAAAATACCCTGTAGAAGTTGGGTAGAAATCATACTGTTCCTGGATTTCAGAAGAAACTATGTTCCTAGACCTCAGCAATAATTCAATACTATTGGAAGTTTTTGTATAATTGCAGCCAGAAGCATGCCATATTTAATTTTAAAAATGAAAACCGTAATTTACTCAGAATTAATGAGTTGTAACAGTGACAATCTGAGAGAGCTAAGCTTAAGTTCACCTTAGATTATAAGATAAAAAGAATAGTAAAGAAAAGTAATTCTATATGAAGAACATATTAAAATATTTAGCATAATGAAATATCAAAGACAACATGGTCAAAACTTATCCATATAAATTAGACAATTTACAAATCAGACCCATTTAGTTTTGAAAAGAACAGACCAGCAGCTATGACCTAAATTCTATATTTGTATACATTTGTGAATAACAAAATGTGCTGCTTTAAATATAACATATTTCACACTTTTCTTCAGTATTAGGAAGTTTCAGGTAAAACACCAAAGCAAACTTTTACCAAACCATCAATCCTGCAGGTGTGTGGGCTGAAATTCTTCACCTAACACAAAAGAAGCAGTCCTAGTCAACTTCTGCTGTGTATCAAGCAAAAAGTGTCATGTAAGACCTTGTTTCCTGAGGAAGAGAGAGTTAAATTGGTTTCTAGAAGAGTGCTTACCAGTACAGAAGTTCTACTGTCTCTGCTCTTGATACATGAAGTGACAGGTTTGTTTTCATTGGAAATAAATAAAAACACCGTTGGGAACAAATAAGTGAAATCAAAAGCAGACTTTGGTTGAACAAAGGCAGGTTGAGATTTGTATCATTACAGAATGTCTTGAGCCCTACCTTTTGTAACTCACTTGCAGTAAGTCTGAAAAGTTACAATACATCTGGGAAGATGGGCTCTTACTTATCAACAATCCACCGTTAGCACAGAATGTCTGTCACTTGTCCAAGTAGTGTCAGAATATACTCTGTAGTTCTCAAATAGCTATGACCATGAATATGGAACTTAAAGTGAGAAACAGGTCAGGGGTTACTTTATGAAAAAATATTAATAACAAGAAGTAGATACGCAGGGCCAATCTTTTCTACCATGAAAGACTTGTATCCTTAACAGAAGTCTGTGAAATTTAAAAGTCATATTAGCACTTAGAAGCCTTGATAAGACCCTTTCCAGTGAGGTTTCAGAAATGTCTTCCATTGAGTAACTTTGGTTGAAGCCTTTGTTTATATTGTGGTGTTATCTAAGTGTTTTATAATACTCTAACACAGCACTCTTTTTAGAACCAGAATGTTTACTGCTGAGTAGTCACAGGGAGAACAGCTAGAATTCTCACAGGCCTGATGTTAATATGGCATGTAAGGAGAGTTTTAGTTTTCTTTCTCTTTGATCTGGATCATGCTTTAAGTGTGCTATGGCAAAGTATTTTCTTCTCATACAGTACAAATATTGGCCAGACTATTTTTCAAAATTCTGCATTGTTGTTTCACTAGTAATCAGCCCAGTGATTCTAGCTCTGTGCCTGGAATGTTATTTGTTTTACTGAAACTAATAAAAAAATATTTTAGCCATTTTGCTAATAGTTCAATAGTCTATCCTCTTATAGATGAGCAAGTTTCCACACTGAAAAAGTAATGTATTAGCAATTATTCTCCCCAAGGGAGAGAAAAAGATACTTTCTTTGCTTTGTAATCTCTTCCTACCTGCTGTGCATCTCACAAAGTAACTCTCTCAATATCATAGAGTAATTTTTAGAACATTAGAGCATATGACCCTCACTATTGCTGGCATCAAAATTTTGGTCATATGTTCATTCCATAGTTTACACAAGGAACAAAATTTGGTGCTATTACACCTCTGCCTAGAGATACTAAAATATGACTTACGTGCATTGACAACCTCTCAGTTTTTAGAGTTCAGGATTTAGTACCTGAGGTTAAAGAAAAAATTTTCAGACAAATCATGTCAGTTTTTAAAATAAGATCCAAGACAAGGGTGTCTAGGTGGCTTAGCTGGTTAAGCACCTGACTCAGTTCCAGCTCAGGTCATGATCTCATGATTCATGGGCTCAAGCCCCCTCATCAGGCCCTGCCCTGACAGTGAAGAACCTGATCGGGATTCTCTCTCTCTCTAATAAATAAATAAACTTTAAAAATTAATTTAAAAAAATAAGATCCAAGGGGACATTTAGTTTTTTTTAAATCTATATTAACCAGAGGAAAAAATGTTTTCTAATAACCAGCAGAAGATAACATAAGAATGCTTAGAAAGTTTAAGGTTCTTCAGAACTGAGGAATCCTTATTGATTTTACAATTTCAAAGCTATGAAAACCACAAAAGTATTAACAAGGAACAGTTCTATAGCCAATTGGTTCTGTCAACATAAGCAAAATGCATAGCTATTCGTTTATTTTCTTTTCAGAACATCAGTTGAACACTAAATTATTTTAACCATCAACATTTCCTTTAGCACTATTGCTGGTACTAATTGTCATATCATTAATCTTAACCATGGTCTTTTTACCTGTAGTTTTATAGCCATGTTACTTCAGAACATCAAAAACAACCCCTTCTTGACCTCCTATATGGGCAATTTACTGGAGTGTTTACATATATAGGTTCCTAAGGCGGCCTCCAGTTTCCTTCTCTATTAGTTAAAAACAGAATCACTGCCATGACAAAGATTTAATTGAGTTGTAAAATTCTAGATAGGATTAGACAAGTTCAGGTGGGCCATGAAATTTTGTGAAAAATTTGTGACATGTTGTAATCTTTGGCACACCCCTAGAGGATCACAGTTACATTGCCTATGAAGTCTACGTCTAAGTATAAAACTTCTTGGGGTGCCTGTGTGGCTCAGTATCAGCCTTTTGACATGGGCTCAGGTCATGATCTCATGGTTCGCAAGATACAGCCCCAGGTCAGGCTCCACACTGACAGTGCAGAGCCTGCTTGGGATTGTCTTTTTCCCTCTCTCTCTCTCTGCCTTTCCTCATCCTCTCTCCCTCTCTCTCTCTCTCTCTCTCCCTCTCTCTCTCTCTCTCTCTCTCTCTCTCTCTCTCTCTCTCATCAAACAAAGAAATATAAAACTTCTTGGGAAAGTGACGAGATGTATACAAACTCTCCACAGCTTTCCTAACCAAGAAGTATTGGGAGTTGTAACTATAATTTCAATTTCATTCAACCAACAATAAAATCAGGGAAATTGGCAAAATGTAGGTGATCTCATCAGGGCACAGATTGAGAGTCCTCTCTGTATTGGACCTCCAGATTTGAAGTTTACAGCCAGGGAGAAACTCAGAAGCCATCCAGAGTGCAATCTGATATAGATTCCAAAGAGTTCAGTGAAAGTGTTGTTAAAATCCTAAGTATCAAATACCTTGGTGATCTTTTAACCTTTGGACAGAGATGCATTGAGTTCCACTAGAAGGCAGTTGCTGCAGTTGAGTCCATCAGGTGCCTACCAGTGGTCTCTGCCCAGATGCAACAGAGAGTAAACATCGGCTTTCCATATACCCTGACCAGTATGATGAAAAATATCCTCGGTAGATATGCCAATACCCCTAACTGCCTCTAATTATCCCCAGGTCCGCCAAAAAATGGTCTCTTAAGATTGACGGTGGGGTAGTAACAAAAGGTCCTCTAGCTTAGAAGCTTTATGCAAAAAGAAACCTTTTATTTAAGTACCTCAAGAAGTTTCTCTGGGTCCCCACTCCTGTGGAAAATTGGAAGCTGAGAATTGTTTGCATCATCTTCAACTCATTTTCTCATCTCAAACATGGAGTGTTGGAGATCAGATATTTTATTAATTTTATGTTATAAAACTGCCCAAATGAAACCAGGTCACAATGTTTTATTCTTCAAGATGGCACATGTGGCAAACATGAACAGAAACATCTATTAACTTGAAATGCAATTTTGTTACCATTAATCATTACAGCACCATTCCCCAGATAGGTGTCATGAGCCATACTAATGGCACTAAAAGCCTACTATACAGATACCTTACAGCTATCACCAATCTCCAGAAGGTGCAGAATTTCACTGTGGTAACTACAGTGGCCATTAGCAGGTAATAGGTCAGTTGTCCCCCCTGGTAAAAACTGAACCTACGCCACAACCAGCCAGCCAGACTGTAGCACCAGGTTCTGACCATCTCGAAGAATGCTTCATGAGAACTGATAATGACGCTTACCTTTTCTGAAAAGAGCTTCTAAAACTCAGAATATGCCAAGCAATATAAATGAAAAAGAAAACATACTAGACATCGTCTAGAAAAACCATAGAATACTTAAGACAAAGAATGTCTTAAAGCAGTCAGGGACTGTAGGGATGGAGTGCAGATCATCTTCAAAGAGAAAAAATTAGATAAACGACTGACTTTCCATCAGCAATAATGGAAACCAAAAGTTGTACAGTGATGTTTTCTTTGAGCTCAATAAATATAATGGCCCACCTGGTATTTTATAACCAGTGACTCTATCTTTAAAGAATAAGGAAAAAAGAAAAAGAATGAGGAAACATTTTTCAGACAAACAAAAATCAAGATAATTTGTCTCCAATATATTTTAATGAAGAAAATTATAAACTATATACTTCAGGCAGAAGGAAAGTAACCCAGATAGAAAATCTGGGATGAAATGAGAAATGAAGGACAAAGACAATGGTAAACATGTGGGCTATGATAAAATATATAAGCTTATAAAATAACAGCTTATCCTATGCAGCTTTAAAATTATATATAGTTAAATACCCAAAACAATAATATATAAATTGAGAGAGTATAAGGTGTTAAATCACTCCAAGAACCTTGTATTCTTTTTCTCCTTTTTTTTTAAAAATAGAAATAATACTCAAAAAATAAAACTAATTCTCATATAGTACCAGCTATATCTTCCAGAACATAGAATAAATCGATTTTATTTATTACTTCAAACTTATGAAAGTACTAACTCCAAATCACACTTAACAGTGGAAGTTTACGGGCACCTAGGTGGCTCTGTCGATTAAGCACTCAACTACTGCTCGGGTCATGATCACACAGTTCGTAGGTTCAAGCCCCACATTGGGCTCTGCACTGACAGCTCAGAGCCTAGAGCCTGCTTCATATTCTGTGTCTTCCTCTCTCTATGTGCCTCCCCTGCTCACGTTCTGTCTTTCTCTGTCAAAGACAAACATTAAAAAAAATTTTTTTAATGTAGGCTTAGACTCAGTCTCTCTCTTTCTTTCTAATGAGTAACTAATGTAATACATGAATTCCTGGGATCAATCACATTCAGATCATGAAATAAGAATGTATCCAAACTAGTACCTGTAAAGTTAAGTATTGCATTCATAATTCCAGCCAATGAGAGATAGTTGTAAAAGAGTAAGCAAATCCCAAAAATTCAAAAGCCTTCATCTATACTTAGAGTATCCCTTTGAGAAGTATAATAAAAACTCTATAATTTTAATATAAATAAACTATATCTAAGTAATACTATAATGGGAAATATTCCAAATATAATGAAGAAATTCTACTCCTATATTAAACAAAAATGTGTTTAATTCCAAATAAGGGAATCAAAACAAACTCTCTGGCGTTCTTTCTGGGAATCACTCTGTCAATATACATCTAAAAAAAATTTTAATATCCTTATAATAATCGCACCCTGGGATCTCACATTGGACTTTTTCCCCCCTAAGATTTATTTTTAATACCAAGATGGAGATGAGCTCTCCAATAATTTCTAGAGACATAGCCCAGGTGAGATGTTCACAGCTGTGCCCATCAACATTCCTATCACTTCTGCCACCCAAATGCAGAGTGTTACCAAATACAGAACTGAGGTTCAAGAGTGGCACCAACCTGACATTTTTCCCAAGTGTGTATAAAGCACTAAACATATATATAAATATTTAAATGCATGAAAACAAAACAGCATTTTTTAAACAAAAGGCCTTGGGAAACTGAGAATATTTTGGGGGATATTGGAGCAGATAACAGAAGGTAAGTGTAGAAAAGGGAAGTGGAGAGGAAACATTTCTTTGAGTGTCTGAATGTTGGGGAGAGGGAGTGGATCTGGGGGGAAAGCTGAGCATTATGTCTGTGACAAAGAGTCTGCCTGGCTCATGGACAGTAGCATGTGTGAGTCATAGAAGGAACATAACACATAGAGAATGAACCAAGACAGTGCTCTGGGCCAGCTGCCAAAGTCTAATTTTAAAAAGTAATAGTTCTTGGGGCACCTGGGTGGCTCAGTTGGTTAAGCGTCTGACTTCGGCTTGGGTCATGAACTCACAGTTTGTGGGTTCAAGCCCTGTATTAGTCTGTGTGCTGACAGCTCAGAGCCTGGAGCCTGCTTCAGATTCTGTGTCTCCCTCTTTCTCTGTTCCTCCCTACTTTCACTCTGTCTCTCTTCTCTTCTCAAAAATAAATCAATATTTAAAAAATTTAAGAAAAGTAATAATTCAGTAGTGATATACCATAAGGACAGTGAATATCATGTGAAAACAATGAGAAAGTATTGAGACAAGGTTACTGATTCCCACAGACTCTAGGAAAATTCTTAACTAGGGCCCCAAAATATGCACGTGGTTAATTTTAGCTTCTTCTTACTGCATAGTCTGGCATTTAATGTAGGTAAATGAAGAAAGGGAAAATGAACCTCAACAGAGTCTGAAATAGATACTTCTATGAAATACCACCCTTGAACAAGACTTTTTGTGGATATATTGAGGAGTGAGGGAAAGTAGAAACAAAGACCATCTAAAAGACCCAACCAAACATCCATCATCTAGAGAATCTTTTATTGATAATTAAATTCTGAAATCAGGAGCATTGGGTATCATCTGGTATACGATCCCAGAAACAGTTAACCATTGGTCACTAGTCAATTCATTCTCCCATTTTCCAGAAAGAAATAGTTACCTCTTTCTACACAGGAGAAATTGTTGTAGCCTCACAGGGTTGCAGCAGTAAACAGTATTTTGGTGAAAAAAGAATTTTGTGGAAGGGATTGTCCATATCTAATATCTTCACAATCGGTTGCTGCAATGATGTCAACCATTCACCGTTCAGTAATTTTAGCTGAGAACCCACCACATGTATACGTACATACATATGCAATTGAGTTGGGGATAGTCAATTTACAAAAAGTTTACTGAGGGCTTCCTATGTGTGCAGAATTCTTCTAATGCTGGGGATACATATGTATGTATGTATGTATACGTGTGTGTGTGTGTGTGTGTGTGTGTGTATATATATATATATATATATATATATATATAATTTAGATCCTACTATTAAGAAAACAAACTCAGTAAAAATAGACATATAAAATTAACATAAAATAATATGACAAGATCCACAATAGATACATTTATTTTTAAAATATACACAAATTGATGACATTAATTTTCAAGATGGAAATAAGCGGTTAAAATTAAGTAAAAACATGTAATTTATACTAAAACAGAGCATTTGTAGAGAAGTGAGTTCTAGAGGAAGTGAGACAGAACATGGAGGAAGGGACTGTGCTTCCAGTTGGTTAGAGACTAGCAGGGAACCAGAAACAATAGTGAAAAACCTGTGTGGGAGTGAGGGGTGTGGGAGGTGTTAGATAGCAAGGCGTCCTGATTGATAGGAATTTAGATTCCTCCTTAAATAACGCTGGGAGATCAAAGGGAGTGTGCAGGATTGAACTATGCTAAGAAAAGCACTGATAAATTGGTGAAGAAGTAACCGCTTTTAGGAAGATGGGAATGGGAGCAGAAAAAAACACTAACTAGGAAAACCTTTAGCAATCTAAGGTTAGTTATGAGGGATTCGGCATAGAAATTAGCATAATGACCATAGGAATGAATGTATAGGAATGGACATGAGGAATGCCATGCGTCTTTTGGATTCCCAGACATGCATTAAAAATTGGTATGTGACGAATAAGTAAAGAACCTGAAGTGTGTGTTTTTTTTAAAGAATATATTTTCTTGGAATAGTTAGAGAAGAATGGGTATTAGCTCTGCTTTAAATGTCTGGTAGAATTCCCCTGGGAAGCCCTCTGGACCTGGGCTCTTATTCTTTGGGAGATTTTTGAAAACGGATTTGATTTCTTCACTGGTTATTGGTCTATTCATGCTTTCTATCTCTTCCCGTTTGAATTTTGGCAGTGAGTGTGCATTTAGGAATTTGTCCATTTCTTCTGTGTTGTCCAGTTTGTTGGCATATAATTTTTCATAGTTATCTCTGATGATTGCTTGTATTTCTAAGGGATTGGTTGTAACAGATCCTTCTTCATTCATGATTTTGTCTATCTGGGTGTTCTCTTTTTTTCCTGAGGAGCCTGGCTAGAGGTTTACTGATTTTGTTTATTTTTTCAAAGAACAAACTCTTGGTTTCATTGATCTACTCGACTGTTCTTTTGGATTCTATATTGTTTATTTCTGCCCTGATCTTTATTATTTCTTTTCTTCTGCTGGGTTCGGGGTGCTCTTGCTGCTTCCCTTCTAGTTCCAGTAGGTGCTCTGTTAAATTTTGAATTTGCGCTTTTTCTAGTTTGTTGAGATTGGCCTGGATTGCAATATACTTTCCTTTGCTGCATTCCAGAGATTTCGGATTGTTGTATTTTCGTTTTCGTTGGTTTCCATATATTTTTTAATTTCTTCTCTAATTGCCTGATTAATGCAATCATTCTTTAGTAGGGTCGTTTTTAACCTCCACATTTTTGGAGGTTTTCCAGACTTTTTCCTGTGGTTCATTTCAAGTTTCATAGCATTGTGATCTGAAAGTGTGCATGGTATGATATCTATTTGTTTATACTTCTGGAGGGCTGCTCTATGCCCTAGTATGTGATCTATCTTGGAGAATGTGCCATGTGCACTCGAAAAGAAAGTGAATCTTCAGGATGCAGAGTTCTAAATATATCTATCAGTTCCATCTGTTCCAATGTGTCGTTCAGGTCCATTGTTTCCTTAGTGATTTTCTGTCTGGTTGATCTATCCATTGCTCTCAGTGGAGTATTAAAGTCCCCTGCAATTAGCACATTTTTGTCAATAAGATAGTTTCTTTCTGTGATTAATTGTTTTATTTATTTGGGCGCTCCCGAATTTGGCACATAGATATTTATAACTGTTAGCTCTTCCTGATGGAGAGATCCTGTAATTATTATATAATGTCCTTCTTCATCTCTTGTTACTGCCTTTACTTTAAAGTCCAGTTTGTCTGATATAAGTATGGCACTGCAAAGGAAACAATCAAGAAAACTAATAGGCAACTGACAGAATGGGAAAAGATAGTTGCAAATGACATATCAGATAAAGGGCTAGTATCCAAAATCTACAAGGAACTCACCAAACTTCACACCCATAAAACAAACAACCCAGTGAAGAAATGGACAGAAGACATGAACAGACCCTTCTCCAAAGAGGACATCCAGATGGCCTACAGGCACATGAAACAATGCTCAACATCACTCATCATCAGGGAAACACAAATCAAAACCACACTGAGATACCACCTCACGCCAGTCAGAGTGGCTAAAATGAACAAATCAAGAGACTATAGATGCTGGTGAGGGTGTGGAGAGACGGGCACACTCCTACACTGTTGGTGAGAATGTAAACTGGTGCAGCTGCTCTGGAAAACAGTGTGGAGGTTCCTCAAAAAACTCTCCATAAAACTCCCTTATGACCCACAATAACACTGCTAGGGATTTACCCAAGGGATACAGAAGTGCTGATGCATAGGAGCACATGCACCCCAATATTCATAGCAGCACTGTCAACAATAGCCAAAACATGGAAAGAGCCTAAATGTCCATCACCTGATGAGTGGATCAAGAAGATGTGGTATATATACACAATGGAGTACTACATGGCAATGAGAAAGAATGAAATCTGGCCATTTGTAGGAAAGTGGATGGATCTCGAGGGTGTCATGCTAAGCGAAATAAGTCAGGCAGAGAAGGACAGAAACCATATGTTTGCACTCATAGGTCTAATAGGAAAACAGAAGAAACCTAATGGAGGACCAGGGGGAGGGGAAGAGGGAAAGAGAGTTGGGGAGAGAGAGGGATGCAAAACCTGAGAGACTATTGCATACTGAAAACGAACTGAGGGTTGAAGGGGAAGGGGGAAGGGGGAAAGAGGTGGTGGTGATGGAGGAGGGCACTTGTGGGGAAGAGCACTGGGTGTTGTATGGAAACCAATTTGACAATAAAATATTTTAAAATATATTTTCTTTTCTTGGAAATAACACCCAAAGGATCAAACTTCTTATTGGTTTAGGTGTTAGTTTATAGGTGAAAAACTTTGAAGAAAGGGAGAGAGATGGGGAGGCACGGCGGGGGGCGGGGGGGGGGATGCTAGAAATCTTCATCCTATTTCAGATAACTGTGGTTTGGTGGGTTTTTTTTTTTTTTTCCTGTATCCAATGGAGTCTGTCTCCAGCAGATCAACCTGACCAGAAGGTCTTATTTAAAGTCTCAGGTAGAAGTCAGGGGAGGACAGGATGACTAAGTTAGATGTGGATAAAAAAGCCTGAACATTTCCTTTAATGGGATTATTTAGGACATAATTAGGTGGGTAGTGAAAAAAGGGTACTTGCAGAGTGAAGCAAAACGTAGAGTGGGTATTAGAGAAGCAAGGCATTTAGAATGACAGAGACATAATGGCTGGGTTTGTGTGCCTATGTAGGAAGTCTCTGGCTATGATTAAAAAGCACAAATAAAAAGCTGTGATGCTAGTATCTCCTTGTTATTCCTGTTATAAGAGATGGGGACTATGAAAGAGATCCATCACCCCATCTCCAGTCGCACATATACTGCCAGGAACCACACCGGCCTTGCTGGATGACAGAGTCACAGTAAGGAAATGGCAGACATTGCATGGCTCCTGTTATGAGAGGCAGAACTGGTTTCCCCTTCTGCTATTAATGCTCATGTGAAATTAAGACTATTGCTATTGATTAGGCCTTATAATGTTCCAAATCAGACCGATATTCCCCACACAGTTACCTCATAAGAAAAAGCATATTCCTGCCCCTGCATAAGAGATTTTAGATCAAAGTGCTGCAGATGTTTGCCAAAAGGCTCCTCTAATGAGCTTGCAGACCAAAACATACGGGGGGCTAAGAACACAAGAGTTACAATTAACTCTGGCCTGGAGAAATAGAGCCTAACTTACAGATAAGAAACAGACAAGGACCGGACATCAATTGCTGCATATATTTTTGCTATTGGAGTCACAAATACCCTCCCTTGTATTGACTTCAGCTATGAGGATGGATAAAAAGTTAGAAACCCAGGTGCAAGGTCTACGCACACAGGGCCCCCATTATGCTTACATCAAGGAAAGGGCTTTCTCTAGCAACTTGTTAACAAACATTCTTTCTCTTGTGGTTTATGAGCTAGATAAAATAACTCCCAGCCTATCTTTATACAATTTAATCTATGTTTTAGTTTTAGCATTACTAACTTAAATAATATGTATATTATCTTGTTTTTTTACTAAAAACATCTTGTTATTCTCTTAATTGTAAAATTTACCTTACTGTAAGTGCATTACATGATTTAGTTATAACATGTTAATTAAAAACAAAATCATAATTATTGGCCAAAACCCAACCTGTACAAAATAAGATAGGTTTGTTGCTTTCTTAACCTTGGGGACTGATGCCAAAAATAAATTGGAAAGGTTCACAAAAATACTTTTGTAAAACTTGCCTCTGTACACCTTTGATGATTGAAACACCTTATCACTAAGAGTTAAAAACTGTAAACAATTTCTATTTTCTGATGTCATGTTATTGCTTAACTAATAAAAAAGGGACACCAAAGCAGACTGAACAGGGATGTCTGTCTGGTGACCAAGAAAGAAACGTGCAGCTCTCTTATCTCTCTCTCTCGCCGACACCGTCCATCCTTCAGGGGACCCTGGACCTACTGGAGCTGGACTCCGGCAATATACGGGAGGGGAAAAGCAAATAATGAATTATTTATTTTCTACCAGGCACTGTGTATGTACTTCCAGGTGCCTTATTTCATTTAGTTATTTTCATAGAATTGCAATAGGTCTATTGTATCACCTCATACTATCAATTAATTGCTACATCCCCAGCACGTTGAAAAATGCTGACCACTTAGTAATACTCAATATATAATGATTATTTGGATCTAGTCAGGATATTAAATATTTTACATTTTTATAGTGAAATTAAGTTTAAATATTTTACACATTATAGTGAAATAGACCACACATATACAAAAACACATAAAGCATGAATATACTACTTATTTGATTATGACACTGCCAACATACATGGAACCGCCCCCCCCAGATCAAGAAACGGGACATTGGGTCCACACCTTACAAACCCTTCAGGTGCCTCTTCACATCCCCACCAAGATAATTCACTATCCAGACTTGTATAGCAATCACATCCTGGCTTTTTGGTATACCTTCACACCGTGTTATTTATCTCTAAACATGCTTAGTAGCAGTACATAAATTAAATCATACAGCACGTTTATTTTTGTGCCCTGTTTTCAATTGAGCCACCAGGAAAAGATAGTCTTGTCAATAGTTGCTGCTGGATTAGCTGGAAATCTTTATTGAAAAAAAAAAACAAATGAAATTTGACACCTACATCACACCATACACAAAATGAATTCCAGTTGAAATATATATCTATATGTAAAAAGCAATGCAATAGAACCTTCAGGAGATAATATTAGAGACTGTCTTGATGACCTTGATGTCAAAATTAATTTTTAACATGGGATCCAAACTCACTAGTCATAATGAAAAAGATTAGCCAGTAGTTACAAGTATAACATTTAAATGAGGATGGGGAGGCTGGGTGGCTCAGTTGGTTAAGCACAAACAACTTTAACTCAGGTCATGATCACAAGCCATACCCATCAGACCCTGTGCTGACAGCTCAGAGCCTGGAGCCGGCTTCTGATTCTGTGTGTGTCTCTCTCTCTGCCCCTTCCCACTCTCTCCTCTCTCTCTCTCACTCTCTCTCTCTCTCAAAAAATAAATATTAAAAAATTTAAAAGAGGACAGCAAAAACATTATTGCACACAATTACAGAGTGTCATGGGATCCACTAGGAGGACCCCTGAAGGGTCTTCGGTGAGCACTGACGCTGGTACCAGAAGCCTCTCACTAGCTGGGCTTTGATATCGTGCTGAGAAAGAGAAATAGGATGACAGAGGAGCACACCTTCAAATACTTTGGAAATCACTGAAAGGAAATGGGTGGTTAAGTCTGTGAGACAAGAGGACCTTCAGGAATGTGATGAACTGAAACGTGCAAGAGAGGAGGGAAGTGCAGCACATCAGCGATGAACCCCTAACCATCACTTCCAAAGTCAAAGAAGAAGACTCTTCCTTAATGTCCATCTTAATTTCTCCTGATGCAATGGCATGAATTAAATAATAAATTTTACCTGATCGCCTATAAATGTCAAGCATTACACTAATTACTAGGTGAACTACACAAGCATGGAGTATAACAGGTGAAATTCAAAGAGCAAATATTTATTGAACACCTATTTCAAAGGAGTGCGCTAGGACAACGTGGTTGGAGCTTGAGTGTATTATGCTTAAGTAAAATAAGTCAGCCAAAGAAAGACAAATACCACATGATTTCACTCATATGTGGAATTTAAGAAATAAAGCAGATGAACATATGAGTAGAGAGAGAGAAAGAGAGACCATAAAAGACTCTTATGATAGAGGACAAACTGCAAGTTGGTGGAGGGAGGTGAGTGGGGGATGTGTTGGATGGTGATGGACATTAAGAAGGACACTTGTGATGACACTGGGGGTTGTATTGACGTAATGAATAACTGAATTCTACTAATGAAACCAATATTGCACTGTATGCTAACTAAGCTAGAATGTAAATAAAAAATTAAAAAGAAAAACTGTGTGCTAGGGGCTAGGAATACCAAATTGAAGATCTCAGAAAGATCAATATCAACCAGAATAAAAAGAAACACACATAGAACATAAACTCCATGAGTCAGAGACTTTATATTTGTGTACCATTCCCTCCTCAGTTCCAAGAGAAAGTCCCGGTTCAAAGTAGGTAATCATAAATAATTATCAAATTGGTAAATAATATATTAAGGATAAATATAGGCCTTTACAAATTATAATAAAGTATAATTTAAAAGTAACAAAATTTAAAAATAGTAGAGAAATGCTATATATTAATATAGTTTGGAATATTTAGAGGAAACTTGAAAGTGTAGTTCATTTGCAGAAGTGAGATTTGAGGCAGAAATTGAGGATGATGTGATTCAGAAGAACATCAGGGGGAAAGGAACAATCATGAGCTACATGAGCAAAAGCAGTACCAGATAGCATGAATTAACGTAAGGAGAAGCTCTGACTGACTGGAGTGAGCATTCAGATTAAAGAACAGTGTGGGTAAGAGCAGATATGTGTGAGAGGCCTTGGAAACTGAGCAGAGAAGCTACTACTTTAGGAAGGAGATGAACTGACACATACTGAAATATAATGTATGCATGAATGCAAAGCAGCAGAATCCACCTGTTGGTAACCCACGTATCTTGTAGGCATAGGAAGATCATCAAGACTAGGGAGGTGACAGTGAGACTAGAGGGCTGGTATTACTGAATGCTTCAGGTCTTCACAAACTTGTATGAAGTACTCCAACTTGGTAAGTAGGGTAAGAAAATGGAAAGTTATTTAGAACTGCCTCTCTTCTTTCAGGAGTGCATCCAAAGACTCAGTCCTCAAGCCTCAGGGTGCTTTTCGATCCTGGGTCCTAGGTTCTTTCTTTCTTTCTTTCTTTTTTTTTTTTTTTAACATTTTATCTGTGTATTCAGAATCACACACAAATTACTTTTACAGTTCAATTTACTATATAGAAATCATTTGGGTTTATATTTTCCATTAAATTCGGAACTGAGATTACAATATTGTTTTAAAAAAAGATTGTTACATTAATCCAGTACTTTTTAGCATACCATATTGAAATACATTTGGTTCAAACTTCAGATTTATGGCAAACAGTCTTCAAATACAATACAGACATTTCTCAAGGTTACCATTTCATTCACATGTGGTATTTGCAACTCTGAGCTGTACACACAGAACAGCTCCCCTATGAATGTGGCGAAGCTGACAAGCCATGAAGCTCAAAGCTGTATAGTCAAGCCAAGAACTCAAAGTTGTACCATCTTCTAAAAGATCGGTCATTTCTGGACCACAAAGCACAACATGTAAAGAAGGTTGGGAAGAATTCCTCCTCTTTTTTTACCGTTAAAAAGAGTTGCATGTAGCTTGGAACTCTGCATAAAACCCCATATTATGCCTTGGTAAAGTCCAAGGGTAATTAGATGACAATGGACTGGGGTCTTAAATTTAATTAATAGAACCCATGAACTTCAAATGGGCATCGATCAAATCAAAAAATATTAAGCACCTACTGGTTTAGATCGAAATTTATTAGAGATTCATGATCAATTTCTTTCCACCTTGAAATCAAGGTGTAAAAACCAGCTATTAAGTGCATTCCAAACTTCTCCTATGTAGCACAGGTAGAATTTTCTGTCCGTTGGCACCAAAGTGAAGTCACATTTCCTCTTGGGAGACAGAAATTCCACATATGAACACAGAGTAAGTTAGGAAAAAGTGACCCCTGTTGTTTACATTTTATTACTATTGTGATTCTGAGATCTAGGATTACTAATGTACTAGCAGTGAACAACGCAAATGCCTGGCAACAACTGTCAGGTTAGTAACGCTAACTCCCTTCCCCCAGTCACAAAATTTTAGTATGAAAAGAATTAAAATTACAAAGCTGAATGGGAAATAACAAGGAATGAAGAGTAACTAAAACAAAGCAAACTCCTAAAGTTTGAAATCATTGCATTTGAGAAACTGAGAACAAGTGTGCTTCATGCCGCCCCCTTACAACTCTGAATTTAAATAATGATCCATGCAAAAGAGCATCAGGTTTCTGGAATAGATGTAGCCCTTCTTTTAGTGCGCTGCAGACTTTTCTGCAGTTTTACTTCCCCCCCACCCCAAGTTTACTCAAAGTATTTAATAGAGTCTTCCATTTCAGCCGAAAGAGTTGTAATTCAAAGATTTACTAAGGTATTCTATGCATTCTATCTATACAGAAACACCTACGATTACAATCGGTTTATGCAGAATTAACATTTTTGGTGTTAAAATTGTTAAACATCATACTTACTGCACATCAACTCTCCATAGTGAATCTGAGCCTCACAATGATTTACCAAACATTTTACTTAAATTACTAATTAAATAACTGAAAAAATGTACTGAGCCAAACTAAACTTAAATGGGCTATAAAGGAAAATAAAAAACAAAACCTTCAAACAGTCCATATACACATCTATTTCAAAACTACCTTTGCTAGCTAGCCCCTTTCCCAAAGTTTTAGCCTGAAAAAACAGTAAAATCTACACAAAATTTTATTGCAATCATACAAGGGTTACATTAGGTCAAATACAACAAATACTATGATGCAATTTTACATTTATTAAACTACAGTTCAAAGCACAAATTTACACATTCTAAATACACTAAACGTATCTAATGAAGTCACACTGGTCTTCCACTGACATTTGATATATCTGGGTGAAAGACATTAACTTTACAAGACTTTTTAACATGAATCCTTAGTATAAAAACTGTGTACTTGTATGTAAACGATTTAATGGGGAACCCAATTAATGGGCTTCCATCTCCACTAAATGCTTAAGGGGCAGGACAAACTGGTAAGTTTAAATCTAGATACATTATCTAAATCTCCCAATTAACCCCCCCCCCAATGATTTATAGATGAAAGCTGATTTCGTCTGGTCCCAAACAGCTATTACTAGTAGATTTTGGTTCCAAGAGAATTAATAGAACAAGATTGAATTTGTTTCACACTGGAATGTAGACCAGACAAGCTTAACCTGCAACTTCAGATGTAGAGAAGCATTAATGCTTGTTTAAGCTTCAGAGGAAAAGCCATCTTCTTGGCTCAGCTGAATGCAAGAAGGCACAAAGAAGTTCTTCATCATTGTGTCCGAAGTAATTCCAGCATCCTGCATCTCATACCAATCACTAAATGACATCATGTAGAAAATTGCTGGCCTCTGACAATCATTAAAAGCAGATGGTTCATGGAGAGAATCTGCTCCCATGTTATCAAAGATAAGCCAATCTCCCACAGTCAGCTCAGGAAGAAGACAGTTTTCCACAATTTGATCAAGCTCATCACAAGATGGACCCCAAAGGCTGCTTGTAAACAGAGGCTCATCTTCCTTGTATTTCTTGTGAACCTCTGGAATGGTATTCAAGTCCCCAGACAGCTTACTTGCAAAAGAACCATAAACACCATCATTCATATAATACATGAAGGCTGGTTCATCACTTCCAGTTTTTTCTCCAGAGGAAAATTTATCATTTCAACAACTTTCTTTGCAATGATATTAACTGCAAGTGTAAATGCAGAAGACACATAGTAGCTTCCAGGTTCTGAAATTATCTTAATGCCAGACCCTTCAGGAAAGTAGACGTCCAACAAAGGGCTGATAACATGATTAACCTCTTCCAACTGAAATTCAGATCCTGTGAAGCCTCCACCAATGTCTAACATGTTTATTGTGAAGCCAAATTCTCCAGCCATGTCAAACACACATTGAGCATCAAACAGGGCATGTACATATACTTGAGATTCTTTGCAAATACTTGAAACATGAAATTTAACCCCAATAATTTGGACATCAAGTTCCTTAGCACATTCCAAGAGATGCCTACAGTTCTTCAGGGTAGTGCCAAACTTCATGTAACCCTCTTCGCCTCCAAAATTATCTTCTGTTGCAGTATGTAGTAAGACCTTGGCTTTTGGGTGATTATGTGCAATTTTCTTCAATTCAACTTCATTGTCACATGTCATGATGTTCACTCCAATTTTGGCTGCATACTTTATTTTGAGACACTTGCTTGCAAGGACTTATGTAAATGATGTTTTCTGGAGATACATCCAATTCTTGCACTAAAGCCATTTCAGTTTTACTGGAACAAACAAATCCAGTTCCAAGAGCTCCCAAAATCTCAAGTACAGCTGGAGTGGAGTTGCACTTTACTGTGTAGAATGGCTTTATCTGAGCCACTACATTCTGCCACTGACTGTGTTTCTTCATAATCTTTCCAAGATCGCCCACAAAAAATGCATTTTTCCCAGTCAGGGTGTGCTCGTAAACATAGTTATCAATCACATTCCCGAGGTTTGTTCCTTCATCCAACAGGCCAATGGAATAGTTTGCATCATCAATAAATCCTTTCATCACAGCCGTATTCCACAAAGCCAAAAGTCATAAACCAGGAAAAACAAGAGACAGGTCACCAAGCGTTATGTCTGGGTCCTTAGAATATGCAACAAGGGATGAGAGGAGGCAAAGAAGGCAGAAAAAACGGGAACACTGCAACCACGCGAAGAGCCAGAGAGTGTGGGCCGAGGTTCTTTCTTTTAGGATGAAGCAGATTAGTTTTCTGGACAAAGGCACTACTAAAAATTCTTACTATTTATCAATTGCTTTCCTACAACCAGTAGATAAAGTCACATCACTTGTCTACACCAAATAATACTATTTCAATAGTTGTAGTGTTAGTCTGGTTTCAAGATCTTGTGAGAAAATGGAGCAAGACCAAGTGAGTTACACAGTGAGAGAAAGATCTAATACCTGGA
>PISW01008064.1:26896-79508 GCA_004023785.1 Mungos mungo
GACAGGCTTTGTTTCCCCTCTAAGCTAAAAGGCCTAAGGTCAGTCTCTTCGGAACCATTTGGTCATTTGGCAACCATTTGGCCATTTGGCAGTCATACATTGCCCGGGGGTATCCAATCAGGAAAGCCCAGCTACCTCACCCCACATTCCTAAGGGTAAGGCCTGCAGATGGGAACTTTAGATAAGACCCTTTACCTAGTGTTAAAGTTAACCCCATAGTCACCAAACAAGACCCTGAACTCGCTCTGTAATTGGTTAATTCCAAAAATATCCTAAATATTGTAATTGGGTCCCGCCAAAAGTAACGAACGCTCTGAAGAGTGTGTATGGTTAGAGCTGCTGCCAATACTGTTGTACCATTATGATTGGGTCACTGTACCTATGTCTCAGTTTCCTGTAACTCCCCCTTCCCAAACCCCATAAAAACCCTACTCAGCCCTTGCTCGGGGCTCTCAGCACGGATCCACTGCGTTGGTGAAGGCTGTGAGACCGAACTTAGGCCCCGGCGAGCCTAAGCCGTGATAAAAGTGCCCTTTGCTTTTACATGTGTGCCTCGGTCTCCCTGGCGGTTTCTGGTTTTGGGGTGATATAAAAATCTTGGGCATTACAGGAGTTCATGGCAAGAAACAGGATATGGCTGTGTGGATTATCAAAGACTCTGCACGTTTGGCCTCCAAGCATGATTTAGATAGGTGTGGAGTGCTAAAATCAGGATACTTGTTCCTCTTCAGGCATCATTGAAAAGCCCCTGACCAGGGTTTGATGGAAAGGAACTTGCTATGATGCTAGTGTTTCATTGCTGGTAAAAAATAAAAATAAAAATAATCTCTGTGGTGAAAAGAAGATTGAAAAGAGAGGGGAAGGAGGGATTGATGGTGGGAGGAAAGAGAGAAAGAGAGATATTAAGGGCTGATTATCACGAGAAAGTGCAGGGGCAAAGATGGAAAATACAATTGGTACTTCTGGGCCCTAATTAGGCATTTTAAAATTATCTCATTTAGCTTTCATAAAAACTCTGCAAATAAAATTTTACACTATTTATGTAAATGTTAGTAGGGTTGTATGAATTTAAGCTTGATTGCAAAAAGAAAAAAATACTCTCTGGGAAATATGAATTTAGTACAACTGTATTAGCGCTGTGTCGCGTCCTGCCCCGGCCAGCAGGGCAGTAAATCCTTGCGGGTTCTTGATCCTGAGGGAGGGAGAGAAAGGGCAGGAGGGAGACGCAGAGAGTGGAGACAGCACACGGTATCTGATCAAGCCTCTTCCTCTTTATTCAGCAAACACTGTATCTTATAAAGGTTTTTAGGTGGGAGAACAAGGCAGCTCACCTAGGTCGGTTGCTAGGAAACAGGGTTAAGGGATTAAAGCTAGGGTAAAGAAGGAAATAAACTAAAGTTTTTAGCACAGCACTGAAGGGGCGATACCACCCTGCCTGTAGGCAATTGATCTTTGTTCTTCTGGCTTCTCCTCTGACAGGGAGTGGCGCTCCCCTGCCTATTTTTGCAACCCCCCTCAGGGAGTGACATATCCGGCTAGCAAATGGCCGAGCAGCTGAATCTTTGCCGCTTCCCACAGCGCTGCAATCGTGCAAAGCCTTCTTCGAGGAGCAGGCGTTACAAGGATGGATGGGATCTATAGATCCTGTTTCCTAGGGGGACAGAACCTTCAAAATCTTGCTATTATACACTGCAACAAGAGCTGCAATAAATTTTTTTGTAACATAAAGTTATGAGTCTTCAAAAGTGGGCAAAATTGTTTAAAAGTTTTACAAACCTGTAAGAACCTTAAAAATCCAAGACTGGAGCTCTTGGGGCGCCTGAATGGCTCAGCCAGTTAAGTGTCCAGCGTCCGACTTCCACTTGTAAGGCTGAACCAAACAGACACCATGACAGGCTTTGTTTCCCCTATAAACTAGAAGGCCTAAGGTTAGTCGCTTCAGAACCATTTGGCCATTTGGCTGTCATCCCTTGCCCGGAGCAAAAGCAGACCACTGCGGTATCCAATCAGGGAAGCCCAGCTACCTCTCCCCACATTCCTAAGGGGGAGACAGGCAGAGGGGAACTTTAGATAAGACCCTGTTACCTAGTGTTAAAGTTAACCCCATAGTCACCAAACAAGACCCTGAACTCGCTCTGTAATTGGTTAATTTCAACGATACCCTAAATGTTGTAATTGGATCCTGCCAACAGTAATGAACGCTCTGAACAGTGTGTATGGTTAGAGCTGCTGGCAATGCTGTTGTACCTATATGATTGGGTCACTGTACCTATGTCACTATTTCCTGTAACTCCCCCTTCCCAAACTCATAAAAGCCCTACCCTGCCTTTGTTCGGGGCTCACTCCACGTGGATCCACTGTGTTGTTAAAGTCTGTGAGCCCGAATTTAGGCTGGTTAGGCCTAAATTCGTAATAAAGCCCTTTGCTTTTGCATGCGTGATTAGGTCTCCCAGGTAATCTCTGGTTTTAGGGGGCGATATTAAAATCTGGGCATAACACACTCAGGTCATTATTTCGTGGTCCATAGGTTCGAGCCCCGCGACCAGCTCTGTGCTGACAGCTCAGAGCCTGGAGCCTGCTTCAGATGCTGTGTCTCCCTCTCTCTCTGCCCCTCCCTCACTCGTTCTCTCTCTCTCTCTCTCTCTCTCTCTCTCTCTCTCTGAAGTAAATAAACATTTAAAAAAGAAAAAAGACTGGAGCTATGTATGTGAAATAGTAAGTCTCAAAAAAAGGAAAGGAAGTATATCTCAGATTGATTAAAGGAGCAGCAGGGGCAAAGAAAATATGATGAAATTATAGGCAGGACAACAAAGGATAAAAGATGCAGGCAGGGAGAAGAATCCTGCCTGATGTTAGAGAAAAGCTTCCTCAAGGAATGAGAGCAGATATAAGAGTGTCCCCCCCCCCTCAACAAAGCAAAGGAATTGTACAGCTGCAGATAGAAAAGGAAACACATGAAAAAAGTCCTTTTGGTAATTCCAATGTAATTACAAGGCCAGGAAATGACAACCGGAAAGGAATTTTTGGATTTGCTGAGCACTAAAATTTTCATAATCGTGCTAGGAAATATCATTTTATGAAGAGGGAAAAATGAGCCCCTTTAAAAAGAATTCATTTTCTCCCTTCAAATCAGAACCTACAGGCTTAGCCTTCAAACCTAGAATCTGACTCATGTTAATTCAGGTTCAGGTTAATGCCTTTTTGGGAAGGTATTCCAGCTTTCTTAAGAAAGAAAAGTCATCCTGGAAACCCCCCTCCTTATCGACATTTCTCTTCAACCAATAGGGTTAGGAAGTGGAACAGCATCACTTGTCTCCAGCAGATGTAACTTCTACAAAGGACTAATCTGATCCCAGGTCTTGGAGAGAATGTGAAAATGAGGTAGGATGACTGTTACCAGGTGAGACAAATAACTGACCACCTAGTTTCGTGGAAAGAAATGATATGCCATGTTGGAGAACCAAAAAACCACATTTTATAATTGTGAAATAGAGTGGAGAGAGAATATCTAAGTATTTAGTGTTGGATTGGGAAGGGGAAGGCACTTGATATTTTTCATGCATCTGTGGGAAGTCCTTGCTCAGTTTTAAGAGAAGAAAATGGCTATGACATCGAGCATTCCCTGCTAATGACATAGGAGTACATGTGGTGGATGAAATGGAAATCATGAAAAAATCCATGATCACCTGCTGATCATCATATGACAATTCGAGGGAAGGTCACAATATCACGTACTGATTATATCGCTCTAGCGAGACAGCCTTCCAGATATATCATCTCTCAATCAGTTATCATGACAGACTTGCATTTTTATTAACTGCAGAATCTCCAGCATCTATAGTAGCTTTTAGTACTCAATATGTGTTGGGTCAATTAATTAATAAGTGAATAAGATACCAAGAATTACTGAATTTAAGAAATATAGGTTTATAATTATTGGGATCCAATCTCAGTGCTACCTACTTCCAAAACCCAGGAATTAAAACTGTAAGTTTATCTGAGATCAGAAAAGTATCTGACTTTTACAGACCTCGGTTTAAAATTTCTTCTTCTAACATCCCTCCAATACAAAGCAGTATTTCAATTAATCAGACTTACTCAGGAATTCAGTCAGGAAGTATATATTGCAGGTTAGAAAAAGAATCATGTTTATTGTCATGAGATAGAATTCTGGCAACTGATTTATACCTTCATCCATGATTTACTCTTTGAGCTTCTATGTCTTCATCACTAGAATTTAAAAGTTGAATTACATAACACCTAACTGGTTCCTGAAATATGATAACTATTAATAAAATTTTTAATTTTTATTTCACTTATATTCATCATTCCAGTAACAAAGTAATCACCAAAAAATGAAGAAAATGTACTAAAAACTGACTTTAACAGAAGATAAGGATAAATTTTTTGAAAGCAGATTTATATTAATTAATTAATTAATTTAAAATTTTTTAATTTACTTTTTAAATTCCAGTATACTTGGCATACAATGTTATATCAGTTTCAGGTATACAATAAGTGATTCAACATTTCTACACATTACTCAGTGCTCATCACAATAAGTGTACTCTTAATCTCCTTTCTCCTTACTTATTTCTCCCATTCCCTCTGGCAGCCACCTGTTTGTTCTCTATATTTAAGAGTCTGTTTTTTATGTTTGTCTTTTTTTTCCTTTGTTCACTTGTTTCATTTCTTAAATTCCACATATGAGTGAAAAGAGAAAAATAACCAAGTACTCTGCTATCTTCAGCATTGAAAAGAAAATAACAGTAGTAGCAATAGGGTTCTACTTTATGACTTAAAAGTTGGCCCAGAATGAAACCTCCATATACATGCAAGGAATGCAAGGAATTGGTCACTGCCTTTGATGATCTATGATGTACAGGGGTGCATGGGTGGCTCAGTTTATTAAGCATCCAACTCTTGATTTCAGCTCAGATCATGACCTCAAGGTGGTGAGGTTGAGCCCTACCTCAGTCTCCATACTAGGCATGGAACCTGTTTAAGATTCTCTCTCCCTCTTCCTCTGCCTCTCTCTCTCTTACTCTCTCAAAAATATATATATATAATAAAAATAAAATAAGATAAGAAAATTGATGCACTACATTCCTTATTATATAACAATGGTACTTTGATAAAGAAGTTTGAAAGTCTATATAAGCAATAGAAATAACCTGTCTCTGTTTTATCATAAGATAACCACTGCAACCACTTTAATGTATATTTCAGTCTTTTTCCCAAAACATATACATAGTTATTTTTAAAGTGAGTTTATAATATAGAATTTTTATCCTATATAAATCACTTAACACTATATTTACTTATTATTATATTTATTATATTTCTATAAATGTTCATTGTAAATAGTTATTTATAAAGACATGTACCATAGTTCTATCTGACATAGTTTATTACTATAATGGGGAGCAAGTTTTACTAACAAAACTTGTTATTTTGAATAGTTGCAGACCCACATGAAGTTGTAAGAAGAAATACAGAGATCTTGTGTGCCATTTACACAATTTAGTCAAATAATAACTACTTTAAAATTGTAGTATAATATTACAACCAGATTAACATCGATACAGTCCAGGTACAAACATTACCATAATCACAAAAATCCCACTTATCACTCTGTTACAGCCACATCTACTTCTTTTCTATCCCCCATGCTCACCTCCAACCCTCACCCTAACCTCTGGCAAATACAAACTTTTTCTTCATTTTTGTAATTTTCCAATTTCTAATTTCTTATATAAGGAGGTCAACTTACAATAGTATGAAATGTGAAGAAATCTACTGACCTGCTTCCCAAAGAAATTAATGAAAATAATTTTTTTTTAAATTAAAGTCTCTGGCTCAGAGATTAGGGGATAATAGCAAATGATGAAATACCTATTCAGGAAAATCTATAAAAGTTCAATAAGAAAGGTGAGAGTCTGTGGTATTTCAAAACAGACTCTATCCTTCTGCACTCCCAGTTTAGTAAGGCAGAGACTCCACTTCAGATTGTTGCAGCCAAGAACAAAGGACTCTGTCTCCCCCAGTGGACTCTTTTTCCCAGAAGAAAACGACTTCGGAATAACTCATCCCATCTTCCGCTATCTGTTGCTGTGGCTAGGTTACGAATGAGCACAGTGTAGAGGAGGGAAGTCTCTTCTGCCCAACACCACTAGGGGAATGGAGGATCTACCTTGAGTGTGGTGTGCTGAGAAGACTGGGCCCCACTAGCCCTTTCCTGAGCTAATAATGTGGTGATTCCATGCCAGGAGGGTCAAGCCAGGAGAGCTTCAAGCTGTTGGTCATTCCCTGAACCAGGTATTCTGACCTTAAAGTAGATGTGTCACTCAGAGAGAAGTTTACCATTGTCTCCACACCTACCTCCATGGTCTTAGCTCAAATATTTTGCCTGGGAAAAAATATAGACCATAAGACGGATGCCTCCTAAAAATGACTTCATTTGAAACAGAGCATGGAGAAGTTTAAACCAAAGACACTTCCAAGAATAGTAGGTGAAAGGCAATGAAGACACAGCTTAGACTGTGGGTTGGTTAGTTTGCAGGTAAGAACTGGGGAGTAAGTCACCTGAGAGGAGACCTCCTGGGATCAGAACGAATATCAACTACTGACCTCAGAAACTGTCCCATAGAAAGAGTCACAATCTCACTGAATTAGTTCATGGAGAAATTTATGCCCGGGGCACTGTTGAAAGCAATGTCAATTAATAGAGTTTAAGAGCCGGATGTGGTGAAGGAAAGAGTGGAAGAGTCCTACCAGTACCACTATCCTGGAATGATAGATGGACCTCATTGAAAACAAACATCGGAAACTTATCTCTGTGGGGTGAGGGAACAAAAATAGACTTCACAGAAACAATCCAAATAATCATTATACAAAAAAAGGAATAAATAACCACCAAGATCAGGGTTAATATCCAAAGATGCTATAATATATTTCCTAATGTGTATAGTTTTCAATAAAAATTATGAGGCATACAAAAAAAAGGAAAGTATGATCAATACATTAGGAAAAAAAGAAGGCAGGAGCAGGTGGCTGGCTCAGTTGGTGAGGTACATGACTTCATGAATCTGAACCCCATGTTGAGTGTAGAGATTACTTAAAAATATAACTTAAAAAACAAGGAAGGTAACTGAAACTGCCTATGAAAATAACCAGATGCTGGATTTAATAGAAAAAGTTCTTAAAGTAACTAGGTTCATAGACATAACTGAAAGGATGATTTAAAATTTTTAATTTTTTAATTTATTTTTGATAGACAAAGAGAGACAGCGCAAGCAGGGGAGGGTCAGAGATAGAGGGAGATACAGAATTTGAAGCAGGCTCCAGGCTCCGAGCTGTCAGCACAGAGCCCAACGTGGGGATCGAACCCATAAACTGTGAGATCATGACCTGAGCTGAAGCCAGACGCTTAACCGTCTGAGCCACCCAGGCTCCCCTGAAAGTATGATTTTAAAAGTAAAAAAAAGTATGATGACAATGTTGTCTCAAAGAGAAAATACCAATAGAGATAAAAATCATTTTAAAAAATACGAGGGGGAGGAGTTAAGGTGGAGGAGGACTAGGAACACCCTAAGCTGGTCTGTCTCTTGAACACAGCTAGATAGTTATCATACCATTCTGAAAACTGGAGAAATTGATCTGAGTTCTGAGAGAACAAAAACTTCACGTCTACAAGTAGAAAAGAGACCACTTTTGGAAGGTAGGAGGTGAGAAGAGTTTATCAGGGGAGATGCTGCTCTGGCAACGGCCCGCGGAGGGGGGGGGGGGGGAACTCGCTCACAGAGGCTACCACAAAGGAGTACAAGCATCAGAGCGCAAAAACTGAACTCTTAGCAGTCCGCTACCATGGCAGACGTGCCTGGTTTCAAGGTGCTCAGATGATTAAACAAGGCAGAATTCCAGGAGTGACAGCATGATCTAATGATCCCTTGAGTCACAAGAAAGGTCAAGCCAACATGCGGTGCTGTTTCCAGGCAGAGGAGTGGGCACGTGCTCCAGCTGAGGGCAGCAAGCAGGGGTCCAGCTTTCTGCTCTGTTTTGACATAAACTCTGAACTGTTGCACAGTCGTGTAACTGCTTTTTTCAGACAGGCTGGCAAAAGCAGGGCCAGACTCTCCACCGGAAGAATAGCATGAGTCCAACCAACAAGAATCCCTAAAATTGAGAGTTTTGAAACTGAGTTGTGCATCTGTGATTAAAAAAAAAAAAAAAAAAAGCTCTGACACAGGGAGGATGAACACAGGGCTCTGACAGAAACTGGAGACACAAAAGGTTTATTGATTGCTCTTCTTTGAGGTTGCCCTAAAGAGTGGTGGGTGGGGACCGTGAACTTTCTGGTCCCCAGTTATAGAGCCGGGCAACACAATATTCATTCCTCCCTTCAGACCTGAAAGCCTTCAGAGAGAAAAGCAGTGGAACCTAGTAAAGGACTAAGTCACTTACACCAAGTCCCACCCCCTGCACCCCAGAGGTACATTTCCATTGAAACAAGTCAGCCTGAGAATCAGCACAGCAGGCCCGTCCCCCAGAAGACCAGCACAAACCCTTTGCTCACAGCAAGTCTACTGATCACAAGAGTGCTGTTCACTAGGACAAATAGGATCTAACCTCCATTTTACTTTTGTCTTTATTTTTTTTTATTATTATTCCATTTATTTTCTTGTTTTTATTCCTTTTTATCTTTTTTACTATTATTTTTATTTTTGAATATACATATTATTTTATTTTTTATTTTGATTTTGGTCTTGTTTTTGTTTTTGTTTTGCTTTGCTTTTAGGATCTAGATCCTTTTAACAAACACACCAAAACACACCCAAGATCTAATTGCGGGGGGGAGGGGGTGTTTTTATCTTTTGTTTTTTATTTGTTTGTTTGTTTTGTATGTGTGTGTCTTTTTTTTTCTTTCTTCTTTTCTTTTCTAGAAAAAGTGGTAAGACAAAGATATTCACCCCAAAAGAAAGAACAGGCAGTAGAAATCATGGCCAGGGATTTAATCAATACAGATCTAAGGAACATGTCTGAACTAATTTAAAAACACAATTATAGTGATTCTAGCTGGGCTTGCAAAAAGAAAAAAAGACACCAGAGTATCCCTTTCTACAGAGATAAAAATGAAAATCTAGGGGTGCCTGGGTGGCTCAGTTTGCTAAGCATCCAACCCTTGATTTTGGCTAAAGTCATTATCTCACAGTTAGTAGGATCCAGCCCCACATCAGGCAGGCACTGAGCTGGGCATGCAGCCTGCTTAAGATTCTCTCTCTCTCTCTTTCCCTCTCTCTCTCTCTCTTTCTCTCTCTCTCTCTCTCTCTCTCCTTCTCTGATCATTTCCCCCACTGGTGTTCTCTCTTTGTCTCTCTAAAAATGAGAGAGAGGATGGATGAAGCAGAGGAGTAAATCAGTGATGTAGAAGAAAAAAGTGTGGAAAATAATGAAGCTGAAAAAAGGAGGAAAACTAAGGTAAAGGATCATGAAGGTAGACTTAGGGAACTCAGCAACTTATGAAAAAGGAATAATACTCATATCATAGGAGTCCCAGAAGATTAAGAAAGAAAGGGGGGCAGAAAGTTTATGTGAGAAAATTGTAGATGAAAACTTCTCTAATCTCAGGAAGGACACAGACATTAAAACCCTAGGAGCACAGAGAACTCTCATTACATTCAACAAAAGCTGAACATCAGCAAGGCATATCATAGTCAAATTCAAAAAATACACAGACAAGGAAAGAATCTTGAAAGCAGCAAGGGAAAAAAGAGTTATTAGTCTACAAGGGAAGACAGAACAGGTTTGCCACATATCTGTCCACAGAAACTTGGCTGGCCAGCAAGGAAATGGTAGGACATATTCAGTGTGCTGAATGGGAAAAATATGGAGCCGAGAATTCTTTATCCAAAAAGGCTGTCATTGAGAATAGAAGAAATAAAGAATTTCTCAGATAAAATAAACAAACAAAAAGATAAAACACAACTAAAAGAGGTTGTTACAACTAAATCAGCCCTGTAAGAAATTTTAAGGGAGACTCTTTGAATGGAGAAAAAACAAAACAAAACAAAACAAAAAAAGACCAAAAGCAAGGAAGACTAGAAAGGGGCAGAGAACACCACCAGAAACATCAACTCTTCTGGCAACACAATGGCACTAACTTCATATCTTTCAATAATCATTCTGATGTAAATGACCTAAATGCTCCAATCAAAAGACAATGGATATAAAATTTAAAAAAAAAACAAGATCCATTGATATGCTGCCTACAAGAGACTCATTTTAGACCTAAAGGAGCCTGCATATTGAAAGTAAGGGGTTGGAGAACCATCTATCATGCAAATGGACATCAAAGAAAGCCAGAGTAGCCATATTTATATCATAGAAACTAGATGCTACAACACAGACCTTAACAAGAGATGAAAAAGGGTATTATATAATAATTAAAGGGCATATCCATCAAGAAGATCTAAGAATTATAAATATTTATGCCCCCACTTTCAAGAGCATCTAAATGAATAAATCAATTAATAGTAACCATAACAACATTCATTGATAATAATACCATAATAGTGGGAGACTTTAACACTCCACTTACAGCAATGGGCAGATAATCTAAGCAGAAAACCAACAAGGAAACAATACCTTTGAATGACACTGGACCAGATGAACTTAACAGATATATTCAGAACATTTCATCCTAAAGCAGCAGAATACACATGGAATATTCTCCAGAATAGATCACATACTGGGTCGTAAATCAGCCTTCAACAAGTATAAAAAGATTGAGATCATACCATGCATATTTTCAGATCACAATGCTATGAAACTTGGAGTAAATCACAAGAAAAAGTTTGAAAAGACCACAAATACTTGGAGATGAAATAACATCCTACTAAAGAAAAAATGGGTTTACCAAGAAATTAAAGAAGAATAAAAAATGAAAATGAAAACATGAGAGTCTAAAACATGTGGGATGCAGCAACGACAATCTTAAGACAGAGGTACATGACAATCCAGGCCTTCCCAAAGAAGGAAGAAATGTCTCAAACACACAATCTAACCTTAAACCTAAAGGAGCTGGAAAAAGAACAGCAAACAAAGCCCAAAGCCAGCAGAAGAAGGGAAATAATAAAGATTAGAGCAGAGTCAATGATAATGAAATCAAAAGAACAATAAAACAGTTCAACAAAACTCTAGGCTGGTTCTTTGAAAGATTTAACAAAATTGATAAACACCTAGCCACATTTATCAAAAAGAAAAAAGGAAAGGACCCAAATAAATAAAATCATGAATGAAAGAGGAGAGGTCACAACCAACATCACAGAAATACATTTATAAGAAAATGTTATGAAAAATTATATGCCAACAAATTGAACAATCTAGAAGTAATGGACAAGTTTCTAGAAACATATAAACTACCAAAACTGAAACAAGAAGAAATAGAAACTTGAGCAAACCCATTGCCAGTAAAGAAATGGAATCAGTAATAAAAAATCTCCCAATAAACAAGATTCCAGGGCCAGATGCCTTCCCAGGGCAATTCTACAAACATGTAAAGAAGAATTAATTTCTATTTTTTGGAAACGATTCCAAAAAATGAAATTGTTCCAAAAAATAGAAAGGGAAATAACACTTCTGAATTCATTCTACAAAGCAAACATTACCTTGATTCTAAAACCAAAGACCCCACTAAAAAGAAGTACAGACCAATTTCCCTGATGAACATGGATGCAAAAATGCTCTACAAGATAGTAGTAAATCAAATCCAACAGTACATTAAAAGAATTACCATGATAAAATGAGATTTATTCCTAGGCTGCAGGTGTGGTGCAATATCTGCAAATCAATTAACATGATGCACCACATTAATAAAGGATAAGAACCACATGATTCTCTCAGTAGATGCAGAAGGTGAATTTGACAAAATACAGCATCTTTCTTGATAAAAACTCTTGTGAACATAGGAATAGAAGGAACATATCTCAACATCGTAAAGGCTAAATACAAAAGACCCACAGCCAATATCATCTTCAATGGAGAATAACTGAGAGCTTTCCCCGCTAAGGTCAGGAACACGACAAGAATGTCCACTCTCACTAATGTTGTTCAACACAGTACGGGAAGTCCTACCCTCAGCAATCAGACAACAAAAAGAAATAAAAAGCATCTGAACTGACAAGGAAAATGTAAAACTTTCACTCTTCACAGACAACATGATACTCTACATGAAAAGCCCAAAAGATTCCATCCAAAAAAATTGCTAGAACTGATTCATGAATTCAGCAAAGTCACAGGATAAAATATCAATGTACAGAAATCTGAGGTATTTCTGTACACCAATAATGAATCACAGAAAGAGAAAGCAAGGAATCGATCCCATTTACAATAGCACAAGAACAATAAGATACTTAAGATAAACTTAACCAAAGAGGTAAACAATCTGTACTCTGAAAACAATAGAACACTTATGAAAGAAATTGAAGAACACACACACACACACACACAAAGGAAAAACATTCCATGCTCATGGATTGGAAGAACAAATATTGTTAAAATGTCTATACCGTACAAACCAATGTACATATTCAGTGCAACCCCTATCAAAATAACACCAGCATTTTTCACAGAGCTAGAACAATCCTAAAATTTCTATGGAACCAGAAAAAGACCCCAAATAGCCAAAGTAATGTTGAAAAAGCAAAGCAAAGTGGGAGGCATCACTTCCTGCTGTATCACAAAGCTGTAACCATCAAGACAGTATGGTACTGGCACAAAGACAGAGAGATCAATGGAACAGAATGCAGGACCCAGAAATGGACCCACACACAATATGGTCAACCTATCTTCAACAAAGCAGGAAGGAATAGCCAATGGAAAAAACACAGTCTCTTCAACAAGTTGTGTTGGGAAAACTGGATAGCACCATGCAGAAGAATGAAACTGGACCACTTTATTATGAAATAAATTCAAAATGGATAAAAGACCAAAATGTGAGACAGGGAATCATCAAAATCCTAGAGGAAAACACAGGTAGAAAACTCTTTGACCATGGCCGGAACAAATTCTTACTTGACATGACTCTGGAAGTAAGGAAAACAAAAGCAAACATGAACTATTGGGACTTTATCAAGATATGCAGTTTCTGCACAACAGAGGGAATAATCAATAAACCTAAAAGGCAGCCTATGGAATGCAAAAAGATATTTGCAAATGACATATCAGATTAAGGGCTAAGTGCTTCAAAATCTATAAAGAACTTATCAAACTCAGCATCTAAAAAAAATAAATAATCCAGTTAAGAAATGGACAGAAGACATAAACAGACACTTTTCCAAAGATGACATATAAATTGCAAACAGACACATGAAAAATGCTCAGGGAAATACAAATCAAGATCATTGGGGACTGCCACTTCTGTCCTATGTCTTTTCTTGGGCTAGAGTTGGAATTTCGAGCCATTATCACAGGCTGTGCTGCTACTGCACCCTGGGCCCTGGGCCCAAGCCACTGCTTCCCCTTGTCATCCCAGGACCCTTGCTTCTGTGTTTTCCTCTTTTATCCTCCCAGAGTCACTGAAGGGAGCCCAAGGCCAGATCCTCATTCCATGGAATATCTCCACATATCCACCCTGTAGACACCAGTAACACTGCATCAGAAAACACATTTGAGCCCCAGGACCCAGATGCTATGGTAGATTTTGTGCACCTGATTCTAGGATCTTGGGCCAGTTATTCCTCAGAGTGCTAGCACACCAGAATAGGTGCTACTGTGGATTCCCTAAGCTAGAACTTCCAACCACAGGCAAAAAAAGGACAAGAAAATTGCAACTGCCTTCACCTGCAAGGATCTTACTAGATCCATCCACCACTGCCACTCACAGAACCTCTGCAGTCTTGACCACAAAAGACCACCACAGTCTGGTGAATGTCAAGGTCAGCTGATGGAGCTGCACAGAGAACTAAAGTGCTGCATCCCATCCAGCTGTACCTCCACAACCACCTTTCAATAAAAGTCTTTCCCAGTGAAGCCAGTCTGAAAAGACTAGAAGAGGTGACTGCACCCTCAAATGTGCAGGCATCAATACAAAGCCATCAGGAACATGAAAAACCAAGGAAACATGACACCATCAAAGCAATATGACACCACTAAAGGAACACAATAAGTGTCCAGTGACTGACCCCAAAGATATGAGGATTTGTGAAACCACCTTGGTAATAAACTATTTAATAAAAAAAAAAAAAAAAAGAAGGAATGTACAGTCTCTTTTCCCTTCCCTTAAGTTAATGGAATTTCTTTTTTAAATTAAAAGGAATTTTTATTGGGAAAAAATCTGTGAGTTATCCCTAATGAGAAACTCACTGGGATGTCCTTTCATGTCCCTACCCACAACATGTCAGTTGTGGATCTGACCTGCACCTGGAAAAAGCTGCCAAATATGATGACATCAAAAAGGTGGTGAAGCAGGCATCAGTGGGCCCCCAAGGGTATCCTGGGCTACACTGAGGACAAGGTATGTGAATGGGTAGTGAGACACAGTATTTGTGACTGATAACTTTGCACAGCAATGCAAAATCCTATTCTGTGTGTGTGTGGGTGTGTGTTCAGGAAACTTTTTTTAATAGTTTATTGTCAAGTTGGTTTCCATATAACACATAGTGCTCTTCCCCACAAGTGCCCTCCTCCATGACCATCACTCCCTTTACCTTTCCCCCTCCCCCTTCAGCCCTCAGTTTGTTTTCAGTATTCAAGAGTCTCTCATGATTTGCCTCCCTCCCTCTCCCTAACTCTTTTTCCCCCCTTCTCCTCCCCATGGTCCTCTGTTAAGTTTTTCCTTGTTAGACTTATGAGTAGAAACACACGATTATCTGTCCTTCTCTGCCTTACTTATTTCACTTAGCATGACACTCTCGAGTTCTATCCACATTGCCACAAATGGCCAAATTTCATTCTTTCTCATTGCCATGTAGTACTCCATTGTATATATTAAGCCACATCTTCTTGATTCAGAGTTGCAACATGGCTCTTGAATCAATAGCAATGTAAATCAATGTGGCTCAAATTATCAGCTATTGCATTTAGAAAATTCTAAAATACAAAGCAAATTAGAGGTAATTTATCAGATTTACCATTGGATAAATAGTAATAGGGTAAAGGGGGAGGAGAGTGCTGGTTAATTTAGCCCAGGCCCTGAAGCACTCACTGTTTGGAAAACCTTCCTGGACTCATGCTGATGGCCAGTGTATACTCCTATACCGGCCTCCAGCAGGGGACCTTTTACTGCCCAGACCCTGAGCTGGTGGTCAGCATGGCTCCTATCTCTGTTTAAGTGTGAGCTCTATAGGTCCAGCCCCCTGGTTAATGCTGTGCTCTCCTTCCTTTCAAGTCCTGTCTCTCTGTTGAGAGAGAGTTGAGGCCACTGTTGAGACAGTGGCCCTGTGTCTGCCTGGTCCAGAACCCGACACACTCTCACTCGCATACCAAACAATTTCAGATTCATTGTATTGAAATGGGCTTCCCAAATGCATTTGGAAGGTTTTGCAATGCAGTTACTAATATGCTGGCTTCATATGCCTAGAAAGTGTCCTGTAAAATATAGTGACTAACTGGGGCACATGGGTGGCTCAGTCGGATGAGCGTCCGACTTCGGCTCAGGTCATGATCTCACAGTTCATGGGTTCAAGCCCCGCGTCGGGCTTTGTGCTGACAGCTCAGAGCCTGGAGACTGCTTCAGATTCTGTGTCTCCCTCTCTCTCTTCCCCTCCCCACTCACACTCTCTCTGTCAAAAATGAATAAATGTTAAAAAAAAAAAACTAAAAAAATATATAGTGACTAACTGAAAATCGCCTTCACAGTTGGAAGTATTAATCTACACTCCTTTGCTGTCTTTACTTATAGTTTGTTCTGATGTGTTTCACATCTTGTGTGAAGCTTTTTGGAGAACTGATCAAAGGCAATGTTACTATGTAAAATTTACACTGAAAACCTCAGAGAAACGGCTAACACATTTGCTGGCTGTAGGAAGGGAGAAGCTGTCTGGACATACGAAGTAGTTATCAGACCAGGGATGTGGTTGAAGTGGAAGGAGGATGACATAAATCTTTGCATAAACCACACTGAAGTGAAACCATGATACCTTGTTAAATATGTGTCTTTCCAGCTAACAAAGCAAAAACGGAAGGCAGCGTCATTTGTCTCTGGCAGACTAAACCACAAAGGAGGCCTACCCAGACGTGTGGGGGCCGGCAGGGGTGGGGGTGGGAAAACTCCATTAACATCTCAGTTCGGTGGCAGTGGTTTATGAAACATATATGGAGCACTGTGTAGAATTTCTGAAGTTACCTGCTCATCCTGTCCCCACTGGGTCTCTTCTCTGCCTTTCTTCCTCTTCCATATGACTACACAGTCCCCCTGGGATCCTGGCCACAAAGTCTCCAATCTTAGTTGAGCTCCCAAGCCCACATTTCAGTCCCTTCATTTATTTATTTGTTTGTTTGTTTGTTTAATTTGAGAGATAGTATGTGAGCAGGGATGAGAAACAGAGGGAGAGAAAAAGAGAGAGAGAATGAGAATCTTAAGCAGGCTCCTTGCTCTGCACAGAGCCTGATGCAGGACTCCATCCCACAATTCTGGGAACATGACCTGAGCCAAAATCAAGAGTTAGACGCTCAACCAAATGAGTCACCCAGGCACCCCTCAATCCTTTTATAGATCTTAGTCATTTCTACTTCTGATTTCCCTCCAACGTTTTCTTTTTTTACCCACTCACTTCATGTAACTAAAATAATTACCACTTTGTACCTCACAGACAAAGACGAAAAACAGGAACACTCCCCCAATCCAGCAAGCCTTAAATTCAAAACCCATGAACCGTGGCACTCATACAAGCAGAGACAGGAGAGCCCTATTGAAGTTCACACTGTTTTCCCTGCAAAAGGAAACTTCCAGAAGAAATGTCCAGTCTGTAGTTAAAGCACAGCAGCTTTTCTCTTGGAACTCCTGGGGTTGGGCTCAAGCCTTGACCCTTTGGCTGCGTTTAGCAATGGTCTCAGCATTCTCTGGTTTTTAATGAAACTGGATCGTTTTTTAGACTCACAGTGTTTTAATCTGTATAATTTCTAATCTGACTGAATAAAATTTAAGAATCTCCAGCTGAGCATGAAATCTCCAAGAAGTGTCACCTCTTTACATAACCCTTAGATAAATGACACTAGAACTGGCCAGGAGTGCACATCCCTGCAGGCAGGCATGCAGGAACAAAATACTGGACCAGATATGAAAAACAGAGAAATGAGGAACAGCTCTTTTCTACCCAGAAGGTGCCCACAGAGAAGAGCTACAATAATGTAAGTCTCCACCTCAGGCTTCTCCTGGTGAAACACTAACAGGAGGAGGCTGTTGAAGGTGTATGTGGCCAGGAGCGTAAGTAATTCCTTCTTTAGAAGAATTATGTGGTCGAGTGCCCATGAGAGGAAGTGGGGCGTAAATGCCCTTCCAGCCACAGGGCAGCACAGCCGCCCCTCAAGCACGTCACTCTCAGGTTGGACTGACTAATTTTGAATTCTGGCTCCACCCCTTAAGGCGAGTGTCCACCTCCTCCATGCCACAATTTCCTAACTGGCAAAATGGGAAAGAAAGATGATAAGGTACCTTCCTAATGGTATCATGAAGATTAAGCCAGTTAATATAGTAAAAGCACTTAGAAGGAGTGTCTACCATATAGAAATCACTCAGTAATTATTAGGCATTATTATTATCATAGTTTTTATTAATTATCATTACCATCATGTCTGGAGGGTAACCTGGCAATGGTAACCTGGCAATCTGTCCTTATTTTCTCACTAGCCTGGTTGATCAGGATCCAGTACATCTGGAGGAGAAGTCCCAGTGTCAAAGTCAAAAGAAGCCTGCCTTTCTTTATATTCGGTGGGAAAGGGGAGAGGGGGGGAATAGGAGAGAACAGCCATTCATCCTTTAGGTTCTGCCAGCGCCTCACTCACCTCCAGGAAACTAACCAGCAATAAGACATCTAGACAAATGGATGGACCCATCCCCTTCCTCTCTTCCTGCTTTCCTTTCCATTATTTACATGTCACAGAATACGTTGGTTGACTCTGAAACTGCAAAATTCACATTCAAACCTGCTTGATTCAGGTCAAAAGAATAGCTGATTTGGGGTTTATTGGCAGTTCAGTGAGCAGAGCGTACCCTGAAACTCACTTGGGACTGAACAGATATAAATAAATGAAGTATCCTCTTCATTTCTAGAAGTGTAAATACTTTAAGATGTTGATATTTACAGTTGTCCTTTCTCTACAGACCTATGATCACAAGACCATCCTTGGTTCAAGTGTAATCTTAGTTGTGACCTAGATCAGAGGGGTAATATGTATTCCTTCATCTGACTGTTTGGTCCTTCACTTCTCTTTGCATATGGAATCTTTTTCTCACTAGAGAACCAGAGCACTCTGGAAGGCACACCCATATTCTACATGCTATCACATTTCTTCACCCAGATCTGCAACCCCACAACCCAGTTCTCTCTAGCAAGGCTGTGGTGACAACTTTTGTGGAAGGTGAGTTTAAGTGAAACCAAAACAAGACCTTGGATATGTTCCTCGTAGCAAATTAAAACCATATGGGAGGCAGCATCATTGGTCTCTGGCAGACTAAGCCACGGAGACGTACAAAATAAAACTATTTAGGTGTAGGAGAAGAAAAAGTACCCATCAACAAGAACAAAAATGACAACCAAAAAACCCCAAAATACTGAGTCTTATATGTAAGAAGAGATGTAAAGAATCATCAGAGAAAACATTACAAAACTTTTCTGAGACCACCAAAGACCAAAAAGTTGAGCAGAATACAATGTTCCCAGAGAGGAATATAATTTGGATATAATTCAGTTTCAATCAAGATCTACATGACATTCTAAAAATTAATAGTGTGTTTTCAAAAGTCAGTATGCAAAGTACTCATAAGTAAATAAGTGAATAAATAAATGTGTGTATATCTGACACTATATGATTAATTTTTAAAAATAACAAGCTTTTGTCTCCACTGTATTGCCTCACTTGAAAAGTGTTTTATCTTTTTAGTAATATTTAGTTCTTCTTATATGGTTATGATTTATTCCATCATCTCTGATAACACTATTAATAAGTACCATTTGGCCTAAAGAGCTAAGTCCTGGAAACAGATTCAGGATACCAGATGAAGAGAAAAACACATCCAGAGTCACTTTGCAGTCCTGCCTTGCTCTGTTCAACTCCCACACCACCACGGCCCCGTGCCCAAAAAGAGAACAAGCTCAGCAAGAGCTTCCTGACAAAGAGCGTTTGCAGAAGTTGTGTTTAAGCGAAACAGTGACTTGATGTTGAACATGTTCTCTCCAGCCAGTAAGGATCAGACATAGTGCAGCATCACTTGTCTCTGGAAAACAAAGTTGTCCAGAAAACTGACAGGAACAGAGCTATGTGCATAGAAAAGTCTTTTTCACAATACCAACAAAATCTTTGAAACAAAGATGTAACAATTTCAAATTTCACATGAAATTCTAAAATTAACAACATGAATCTAAAATTCGGTAGGAGTGAAGAAGCGAGACTAATGAAGAACACTTCTTTTACTGAGCTTACTACTCGATTTATAATTACTCTCTTCTCAACCATGCTGTTTAATTTTCAAAAGTGTTTCCTTCTTAAGTATGCATTTCCTTTCCTTATGAAGATAGTACTTTCTCTAGTATTTCTGTAGGGTGTGGAGATGGGATATTTTCTAAAGTCAGTGGATGGAAGAGGCTCACAGCAAGGATGAACATTCCCCATCATTAAAAACAAAGGCAAGTGGGCTTTCATGTCTGCATTTATCATCGAAATGACCTGGACACTGAGTAGTGAATTTCACCTTAGTTCTGATTGTAAATTTACAATCCCTTCATCACCTCACAGCCTGCCAGCAATGTCAGTGGTGTCTGCCAAGGTATTTGAGAAATACAAGGCTGGATAAAAGCCTTCTCAAAAGTCTATCATTACTTCTCCACACTTGTCACCTAGACATGGGATCCTGACAAACCTATTTACTCTCCCCATGCCAGAGGCTTGGGCTTTCATTTACAAAAACTTGTCTAGTCATTCTCTTAAACTCAACTGCCAAGATTTTTTTAAAGAATGAAGCTCTTCCAGGTTTACGACAGTGTGTATTCAGTTATTTGAAGGACCAAGAATTTATCCTTTTAGGGGCGCCTTGGTGGCTCAGTCGGTTGAGTGTCCAGCTTTGGCTCAGGTCATGATCTCTGAGTTTGTGAGTTCAAGCCCCATGTTGGGCTCTGTGCTGACAGCTCAGAGCCTGGAGCTCCCCCTTCTGTCTTCCCCACTCCATTCCAGTGAGGTTTTTTATTCTTCATACTCACACTTTTGATGATTATAACACGATATTGTAGTCTATATTCACTATACTATACATTAGATCTTTTGTACTTATTTACTGTTTGTTGCAAGTTTGTGCCCTCAAACAATATTTGTCCTATACCACCGCTTCCATTCCTATCCCCTGGTAACCACCCTTTTACTCTGTTTTTATGAGTTCGACTTTTTTAGATTCCACATGTAAGTGATATCCTACAGTACTTACATTCTCTGACTTATTTCATTTACCATAATATGTTCAAGGTCCATCCATGTTTTTGAATTAGCAAGATATCTTTCTTTCTCATAGCTGTACATGTATATATACCCACATACATCTTCTTTATCCATTTATCCATTGATAGAGATTAAGGTTGTTTCCATATCTTGGCTATTTTGAATAATGCTGCAATAAATATGGGAATGCATATATCTCTTTGATATTCTGTTTCCATTTCCTTTGGGTATATTCTCAGAATGGAATTATTGTATCATATGATTGTTCTATTTTTAATTTTTTGAGGGACCTCCATAATGTTTTCACAGTGGGTGAACCAATTTACATTTCCACCAACAGTATATAACAGTTTCCTTCTTTCCACATTCTTGCCCACATTTATCTGTTATATTCTTGATGACAGCCATTCTAACAGGTGTAAGGTGATATCTCACTGTGGTTTTGATTTGCATTTTACTCATGATTAGTGATGTTGAGCTTCTTTTCATGTACCTGTAAAACATTTGTATGTCTTCTTTGGAAAAACGTCTGTTTAGTTCTTCTGCCCATTTTTTTTTATCAGATTGGTATTTTTGTTACTGAGTGATATAAATTCTTTATATGTTTTCATATTAGTCCCTTATTTAATATATGACATACTAAGTAGCTTCCTATTCTGATATTGCCTTTGCATTTTATTGTTTCTTTTGCTGTCCAGAAGCTTTTAAGTTTGATGTAATTCCATTTGTTGATTTTTGTTTTTGTTGTTTGTACTTTAGGTGTCATATTCAAAAACATATTGCCAAGGCAAATGTCAAGGAGCTTCTTTCCTATGTTTTCTTCTCGGGTTTTCCATATATATTTTTTTCCTACTCATTGCTGGTTAAATTCTCTTGTTGATGAGGGACCATAAGGCAAGCTGAGGGCCAAGCACAAGCTAACACACACTCTTCTCTAGGTGGGTTATGTGTGACATTCCTCAGACACTCTTGGCTGCCCAAGAACAAAGGAAAGAAAACAAATAGCTAACTGATAGAGACAACAGTCATACAAGACATGCATCTCCATCAGTTTACAAATATCTTAGTAAATTACCAAAAAAAAGGGCAATATTATCAATAGCCTAATCTCCAGAACTTGGTAGACTCAGTTTCCTGGGGCCCCAACATCACCCCTCCATAGTGATATGGGGATCAAAGGCAAGAAGGAAATGGCAGGAAGAAATAAATTTCCCTGATAACGTGCAGCCCATTGACAAATACTTTTGCCTGACAGAGTAGAACATTTCTCCAGGAACTCCCTACTGTCTTAATGTTAATGCTTTGCTAGACGGTAAAACAGCCTTAGTTTGACAATAGCTAGGCCTCCAGTATCTTGTGAGTCTTAACATATGAAAATCCTTTTGGAATCTCCCCCTTACCTCTACCTCCCCCAACACCCAAGTATAAAATCAGTCTCTCCTCACAATCCAGGGGCAGCTCTTTCTGCCCATCCGTCCTGTCCCTGTACTTTAATAAAACCACCTTTTTGCACTGAAGGCATCTCAAGAATGGTCATGCATTCTGAACTCCACCATCGCTCCAAAAACCCCATCAATGAAGACATTTTTACAAGGGAACTTTCTTTTACAAAGGATTGCAGAAATTCTGTGGACTTCAATATCTCTGCATCTCAAAGATAAGAATGAATGAATTAATGAATGACTCTCAAGTGCACAGGCAGAAAGAAGAGGCTGAATGGGTGGTGGGTTCATCCCCTACCCCCATCCTCTCTCTTCAGAGCATACTCAAAGCCCTCTCAGGCTCTACCACCTCTCAGGTGCCAGAGTGCCCCTGACAGATCTTTTCTTTCAATGAGAATGTTTTGTGCCTGTCTCAGGCTATCCATAAACAATGTCGTTGCCAGACCAATCCCTGGGATTCTTAAGATTGCAAGATGTCTTCAACAATAACCAACAGGAAACTTTCAAAGAGACAAGGTCTGTTACTTAGAAATCCTGGAAATTACAGGGCACGCCTGGGGCCACGTACTGAGGTCACAGGTAGGGGTGGGGAGGAGTTGGCCTAGAGCAAGACTAGTGTTGCAGGATTTTTTTACCTCAATACCCAGAGATCCTTGTCTCACCGATTGGAAGAAGGAAGAGAAGGACACAAAATGAGCAGCAGGCACTAGTTTATTAGAGTATAAGGAAGCTCTTGCTGCAGAGAGGGCGGCAACAGGCAACGATCTTTGTTTTATGATTCTGCTCAGCCCTCCTTTCCCTTCCCCCTCCCTTGTTTCTTCTCAGATTCTACCCTTACTGGCTAGGTAACTTACTGCCTTGGTAAATGCCAAGTCATTCTTTTTTAATTGGCTCGTTTCTATTGGATGAGGGGTGGTCTATAGCCATACCTTCCTTGTGAGTTTCTTTAGGTCGTTTGTCAAATTCCTGAGAGAAACATGAGGGGGCAGTATGAGATGTCTGTAATGTTCTTAAGAACCTTATGTGCCAAGGGAGTTTGCTGTGGTCAGACGCTCCCAGCATTGTTCCAAAATATGTGTTTTTCCCCCATCCCGGGGCCTCAGGTCCTCGCCTTTCCCTCTCTCCCTATTCTACCCCATCTTTCCCTATCATACTGGGGTTCTCTCTTTATTAAAGCTGAATGGGGCCCAAGGTTTTGCAGGTTCCCTCTGTGGATGAATTTAAAACATAAGAAGAGAAATTAAGATACAGGAAGAGAAAAAAAGGAAGGGAGGAGAGTCGGTTCTCTAAATCGATAAGATCTCTAAAACAAACAAAAATCCGAGTGGGGCACTTTGGCTGGCAGTGTGTTTCTCCAAGATAGCTCTTGTTGTGGATGCTTCTTTGTAGTGGGTGCCTGAGCAGTCGGGCTTACCCAGGGCACTTGATTACAAAGAAAGGAAAATCAACTGCCAGGATCCACACTACAGAGAGTTTTAGAGATGCTCCAGTAAGAATAATTTGGTACTTCTTTGGTTTGAAGTATTTTTTCAAAATTCCCAAACTTTACACACATGTGGAATACTTTTCCCTAATACTGTCAGTTACTAGAACATTAGAATTCTATGTGTGTTACCGTTTGTATTTTTAAATTCTGGTTAAATCCTAACTTAAAACTTCCTATGCAAAATGCTTTAAATATGTGTGTTGATACGTGGTTTTGTTATACATGAGTTTAGCTTTAGTCCTTTTATCTTGACCCAGAGTTTACCTTCTGGGTCTACACTTGAAGGGCTACATAACTATCCTTGGATGCAAGGAAAAAAAACACAAGAGGTCAAGGGTTAATGTCCCAAGCTACTGGTTGTTTATGACACAGTTTGCTTACTTTGTCCTTGAGATAATTAATGGCTACTCCCTTGAAACTCCCCTATAGCCCTAAACTGTGCCTTCAAAACACTGAATGTTGTCCTACATACCAGGATAAGGGGTGCCCTCTCTATCACTTTGTAGCCTTTTTATAATAACCGCTCAATTCTGCCTCTGTCCTGCCCACTTGCCTGCTTGCTGATTATAAAAAGCCTTAAGTCCTTGGTCTCCAGGCTGCACATTTAGAGTTCCGTGTTAGCTCTGTGCAGTCCCGGCCAGTAATAAAGACTCCCTTAATTCAGCTTCAGTGGTCTCAGTTGGTCTCTGTGTCTCTTCGCATAACAGTTTTAAAAATGTAATTTAAAATAAACAGGGGCACCTGGGTGGCTGAGTCAGTTGAGCATCCAGCTTTGGTTCAGGGCATGATCTCACAATCCATGGGTTCGAGCCGCACATCATCGGGCTCTGTGCTGACAGCTCAGAGCCTCGAGCCTGTCTTCAGATTCTGTGTCTCCCTCACTCTCTGCCCTCTCCAGCTCGCTCTCTGCCACTCTCTCTCAAAATAAAATAGACATAAAAAATTTTTTAAATAAATAAATAAAATAAACAGTTGGTTTAAAATTTCATGGAAGGGGCACCTGGTGGCTCAGTCAGTTGAGCATGGACTCTTATTTTGACTCAGGTCATGATCCCAGAATCATAAGATCAAGTCCTGCAACTGGCTTCACACTGGGCAAGGAGCCTGTCCAAGAGTCCCAATCTCTGTATCTCTTTGCCCCTCCCCGCCTGGCATCTTTTTTTCTCTCTCTCTCAAAAAAGATTTTTTTTCATAGAAGATTCTTTTTCATTTGCTTAATTGGCTAATGGTAAGTAAATATTTCTGTGTAATGAATGTCCGCGATAAGTAAGTACATGAGGATTGGAGAGTTCCTGGAAAGAGAACCAGTCACCACTGGACAAGAAGAACGTCATCTGTCTCCAGGCAGTCAGTTCAGTAATCTGATGAAAAGTCAACACGCATTCGTTTATTATGTGCCAGAATCTTAGCACACGGTCCTCATCGAATAACCTATTCAGTTTAGCTGAACGGCTCCCTTGAGCTATAGGAAAAGTGGATCTGGACATGGAGGCAATTTTTCAGGTTTGTCAGTAAAAAATTGTTCAGGAACAGTTTAAGAGAAAAAGCAACTAATTCATACATATAGGAGTTGTTGGCGGCAACTAATAGGTGGGAGTGATACTAAATGAAAAACAGAATAATTGTCTTTGCAATGCCCGTCTGTTCCATTGACTTTATCATTTGAGAGGCCATGTGACTGGATATCAGTACACAGGCCTTTGGTATCAGAATATGTTTGGTGACCATAAGATCACTTACAATTCTGCAATTTTCTGTGCTTTCATCCGGAAACTTCTAAAATGTTGTGAGACCAGGGGGCGCCTGGGTGACTCAGTCGGATAAGCATTCAACTTCAGTTCAGGTCATGATCTCACAGTTCGTGTGTTCAAGCCCCACATTGGCTCTTTGCTGACAGGTCAGAGCGTGAAGCCTGCTTTGATTTCTGTGTCTCCTCTCTATGCCCCTCCCCTGCTCATGTTTATGCTCTGTCTCTGTCTGTCTGTATCTCTCAATAAATAAACATTAAAAAAATTTTTTAAAGAAAAAGTTCTAAAATGTTGTTAAAACAAATCATAGCATCTAGTATATGCTTGAATTCAACAGTTCTTCATTCATATCCCATTTGAGAAAGCTGGGGGATGAAGTAAAATTGAGTAGGTGAGTGGATGGAATTCATTTCATATATGGAAGCACTCCAACTCTCACATGCAAAACTCCTTGACATGTACCCAAAAGCCAGAGAACATTTGTGGTAAGTTGCAAAAAATAGTCATAAATTCTTTTCAGCACTCATTCTATAAAGAAATGCAATGTTAACTCACCTCTTGAATTGACGTCGTAGGGTGACTGGCTTTGACTAATAGAATACAGTGGAAGTGATGTTGTGAGTGTAAATTTCCGCTGAAGAAGCCCTAGAGTTTCTCTCTTGCACTAGGGAGAGTTCCAGCACCATGTGAACACGCCTCCACCAGTCTGCTGGATGAGGAGCCCAAACGGAGAGACCCAGCAGTCTGGGCTGAACCAGTTGATGCCACAGACGTGTGAACACCTGAAAACAACTGAGCTATCCCAGAACGAAGAGTGCCCACATGGGCTTGGCACGATCTGCTGTCTTACAGAATCAGGAGAAAATACTAAAACCTTGTCTGAAATCATTAAGTTTTGGAGTAGTTTGTTACATAGAAAAAACTGACTGATACAACACCCTTCCAAAAAAAATTCTATTTCCTAGTGATCTCTTAGTGCTCCTGGGGGGTCACAGGCTCTCACAAACCTACACTGCTGCTAGAGAAGGTTGGGTGAATGAGGGAAAAGCTATAGGCCACGCATGACCTAGCACAATTAATATTTGTCAGTATAGAGTTGCTATCGTTTGGGTGCACTTGTCATGTTCCAGGCACTGGACTGTATTTAAATCCTATAATTTGTAGTTGTTTATAATTTCATTTCATCATTTACTGTCATGTAATAGTTTTTATCCCATTTTATAGAAAAGTACACTAAGGCTCATATATTTTGAGTGACTTGCCCAAGATGATGCAGTTAATAAAATCAAAAGAGTGTCAAGGGGCGCCTCGGTGGCTTAGTCAGTTGAGCCTCTGACTTCATCAGCTCAGGTCCTGATCTCATGGTTTGTGAGTTCAGCCACACGTTGGGCTCTTTACTATCAGTGCATTGCCCACTTTGGATATTCTGTTCCTTCCTTTTTAAAAAAATTTTGTTTAATGCTTATTTATTTTTGAGAGAAAGAGAGAGAGCATGCATGCACACAAGTAGGGGAGAGGCAGAGAGAGAGAGGGAGAGATATCGAATCCAAAGCAGACTCCAGGCTCTGAGCTGTTAGCACAGAGCTCAACCCAGGGTTCAAACTCAGGAACCATGAGATCAGGACCTGAGCTGAAGTCAGACACTTAACCAACTGAGCCACCCAGGTGCTCCCCATCTTTGCCCCTCCCCTGCTCATGCTCTCTTATTCAAAGATAAACAAAAAAATGTTTTAAAAAAGCAGTGTTGAATACTTATTTATTTGATTACAAAGTCCTTCCTCTTCTTACTTTGCTGCTTTGGACTTGGTTATTGTTATGAAGCACCTTTACTGCAAGATGGGAGAGGCTTTGGCCTTTTAGTAAGACTTCACCAATATGGTAACAAGGGTTGTGTCAGGGCAAAAGAGTTGAAAGTTAGAATTAAAGAACTTGAAAATACACACGTCTTTAGAAAATGTTATAAGTGTTAATTAGTCTGAATAATTAACATTCTGAATAATTTCTTAAAGGCTTCCAATGACATAAATTATAATGACATGTTCCACTCATATTGACAATTTAAGTATTAAATTAATGGAGAAAATTTGTGCTTCTTGAGAAAATTATTGGACAAAGTAATATTTTAAACCCCAAATTTTTATTTCTACCATTAATTTTAAAAATGCCTTTCATTTTCCTTATAGACAGAAGGTAACAAATTAGTTACACATTTGAATTTGGTACACCATTCCTCTGAATCTAATTCACTAGTAATTTTACCTTATATTAAAATTATGACCTGAAGACAGAAGTGACTAGAACAGGTTCTTTGTGTGACAGCAAGAGGAGAGGAAACACAGAGTCAAGGTCAAAGACAGACCTCATCTTCTCTTAGTTAATAACATGGGCTTACTCAGACTTTATCTTACACAATTAGAGATCTGAGCCTGGACCTTCAACTTCCCATCCAAGATGCAATCCTGATCCACCCTAACTTCTTAATTTGAGTTGAATTTTTTAACTATAATATTAATAGGTGAGATACTAAGGCATCAAGAAAGGTTTTATTTGTCAAAATCTTAAGTAATTTTTGCAAGGAAATATCAAAGGTTCAAAACAGCCAAAGTAGAACCAATGAATCACTGAAGTAATAATTAGTAAAAATTTATTGTGCCCACGCCAAAAAAGACAAATACCCCCACTAAAAAAAGAACTATAGACCAATCTTCCTGATGAACATGGCTGCAAAAATCCTCAATAAGATATTAGCCAACCAGATCCAAAACTACATCAAAAAAATTATTCACCATGACCAAGTGGATTTATTCCTGGAATGCAGGGTTGGTTCAATATCTGCAAACAGATGTAGATCAGATCAATATCTGCAACAGATGCAGAGGAAGCATTTGACAAAATACAGTATCCTTTCTTGACAAAAACCTTTAAGAAAACAAGGATAGAAGGATCATACCTTGAGATCATAAAAGTCACATATGAAAGACCCAATGCTAATACCCTCCTAAATGGTGAAAAACTGAGAGCTTTCCCCCTAAGGTCAGGAACAAGACAGGGATATCCACTCTCACCACTGTTATTCAACATAATATTGGAAGTCTTAGCCTCAGCAATCAGACAGCACAAAGAAATAAAAGGCATCCAAATTGGCCAGTAGGAGGTCAAACTTTCACTCTTTGCAGATGATATGATACTCTACATGGAAGACCCAAAAGATTCCCCCCCAAAACTGCTAGACCTGACCCAGCAATGTGGCAGGATACAAAATCAATGCACAGAAATCGGTTGCATTCCTATACACCAACAATGAAGCAACAGAAAGAGAAATCAATGGATCAATCACATTTACAATTGTACCCAAAATCATAAAATACCCAGTAATAAACATAACCAAAGAGGTGAAGAAAAAGGAACTCTGTTCATAGTTGGACTGTCAGAAAGTGGATGATGGCATGGAGTTATTCTATAATTGGGCATCTTAATAAATCTTACCTAGAAGGAAGGAAGACTATACTGAGGCTAATGCCCTAATTGATAAAGAAGCAGGAGACATTCATTCACCTAGGAAGGAAGTACACAGGTCATTTTTGTGGCTGTCTGAGACTGCTGTTCTATGACATTGTTCACGTTCAGCAGGAAAACACCAGAACCTGGCTGTGAGTAGCAGGCCAGCTCCTGGCAACACCAAAACCTAGTTAATAGTACCAAGCAGCTCCCAGATGCCAGGGCCTTTTCTGTCTCACTCTTCCTTACATCATGAGTTATGACAGAATGCTGAGAAACAGAAGGACATCTAACAGAGACAGAGTGATTGATTCTAAGTGGAACTCCCTATTAACTTATAGCTTCCAGAAAATCAATTCTTCTAGAAAAAAAATAATAAGTCCTTCTAAGGACTGCCTTTGACTTTATCTCAGTTCCTAGTTCCTCACAAATATCTGGAATATGTGTCAGGATAAAAAATATGAAACTATACAGTAGGTTCTGGGACGGAAACCAGTTTCTAAGATGACTGATTCACCCAGAACCAACCTCATTCTGTCATTTGACTTACATTCTTAAATATAAAAATGTTTAAAAACTAAAAATCATAAAGTGGGGCAGCTCAAGCTTTCTTTAATGTAATCAATGTCCCTAAATTGCCCTTAAATGTAGATAGGCAGCACTAAAATGCAGAGCACAAAGAATACTCAGGGCGGGACAGAAATTGAGAGGAAAGATCACACAGTTACTATAGGCAGCATTAATGCCATTATGACTTCTCACATTGTCCCAGATGCAAACACTGGAGCTTTTGAAAACATGGTAAGAACTGAACTGGATTTACATAAGTCAAAAGGCAAAGGTATTCCTTAGCTACCTACCACCAGCAGAAATATTCTAGGTAGGTGAATCAACTCAAAATTTGGGGAATTTATGCAATGCAGAAGTGAAAAAGAAAGACAACTCACGTATGGAGGCCAGGAAAAGGGAAGGAGTTAGGGCTTTCCAGAGAGGGGAATCAGTTTATTGAAGAATTTTTGGAAGTTGTAACTTAGAAAATCCTGAAGAACACTGTATCAGGGTTGATGTTATCTCTATATGAGGCTATTCAGAAATTCCCCCTCCTTTTGCCACCAGCAAGCATTCACACCTATTGCAAGATTCAGATTTAACACCTTCCCTCTTTTCGTAGATAATTCCCCCAGGTTTACTCTGAATGGAAGCTACCTCAGAAGGGGATTACCCAGAACACCTGAGTGGCTCAGTCAATTAGGTGTCCAGCTTCAGCTCAGGTCATGATCTCATGGTTTGTGAGTTCAAGCCTGGAATCAGGCTCTCTGCTATCAGTGCAGAGCCTGCTTCAGACACTCTGTCTCCCTCTCTCTCTGCCCCTTCTCTGCCCTTTCATGCGCTCGCTCTCTCTCTCTCTCTCTCTCTCTCTCTCTCTCTCTCTCTCTCTCTCTCTCAAAAATAAATAAGTAAAGTTTTAAAAGAAGAAGAAGGGGATTTCCCAATCCTTTCCAGGCTTCTAGTACAAATTCTTCAACTGGCAACTGAGATGTCATCATAGGGAATTTTTCTGTTTGGCCAAAGCCTGACCTGGCAAGGTTTGGCTTGTGTGTCTTTAGATTCCCTTCTTTTGGGTCTTCACCATCGCTCTGCAACTCTGAACAGCAACTGTGGAGACCGTTGAGAAGAGGATGACCCTAAATGGTGTCCTGATTCTGGGGGCCCTTGCCCTTACCACCACAATGAGCCCCTGTGGTGGTGAGGACATTGTGGGTGAGTGCACAGTTGAGGGATGTGGGGACTTAACTTGGGAAAAGGAATTTGAAGGGAAAGACACTGTCGTAGGAATAGCATATTCTTTTCAAAGGTGTTCTCAATACTAAGCAGATCTAAAATTTATAGTCTTTCTTCCTTCAGGAAACTAGAGACCCAACCTACTCTCTTTCCTATCTGCGCTGTTATCGAGTTCATCAAGGACATTATTTTGTTTCTAATATTAGATCCACTGACTATAGCCTGGAGGGCTCGATGGCATTCATTCATGATGGCCTCAAAGACTAGGGATGTTTCCAAAAATGGATGTTTTGTTACTAAAAATTCATGAACGATTGCTTCCAAATGTCTCTGAATATATTTTGAACGTTTTTATATATTTCTTCTGTAATTTAACTTGGGGGAAAGGGTTCTATGAGTTATGTATACTATGTAGACATAAAGAAGGACATCCTCTTCTTTGTCTCAGATTTACACACATGTTCCTGCTGGGAACTGGCAGGAGGATTGAGTACACAAGCCCAACTGAATACCTTTCAACAACTCATTCTACCACATGACCTCACATAAGTCACTTTACAAATCATCAAATAAAATATGTATTTAGAAATGCTTTTCCAATAATGAAGACACATAAGTGTCAATGATCTCTCTTGTTTCCTAATTATTAGTATTATAGGTGTGACTTAACTTTAAATTTTGATTCCAAGATAGTTAACATACAGTGTTCTATTAGTCTGGGTTTGCAATATAGTGATCCAACTATTCTATGCATTACCCAGTGCTCATCTTAATTCCCTTCACCTGTTTCACCCGTCTCCCCAGACACTTCCTCTCTGGTGACCATCATTTTGTCCCCTATAGTTAAGAACTTTAAGTCTGTTTTTTTAGTTTGTCTCTCTTTTTCTTTGTTCATTTGTTTCCTTTCTTAAATCCCACATACAAGGGAAATCATATGGTATTTGCCCTCGAATGACATTTCATTTCTCTAGATCTATTCATGTTGTTGCAAATGGGAAGATTTCATCCATTATATGGCTGAATAATACGGCATTGTATATATATATACCACATCTTCTTTACACTTGGGCTGCTTCCATATTTTTTTCTTTAACAAAGCAATGAATTTATTTTTATTTTAAAATTGAGAACTTTATGATGAAAACCTTGGTTAATTAAATTATACTATATCCAAATCATCAGCTCAAGTGACCTTTCATTCTATCTAATGGAGACCTATAAGAGGAAAACTGGGCAAGCACACATTAATTATTTAATCCCTCCTACCCCTCAACTTTCACTGTCCACCTCTTCCCATCTTCTCTTCACGTATTCCTTTATCATCTGTCCTTCCAGGATCTATCCCTGACCCTTTTCCCTGTTGTTTGATTGACATGAAGAGTGGGTTTGTAAAAACCAACATAGAAACGACAAATAGTTAAGAGCAGAAATGAAATGGCATGAAAATGGCATGAAAACACGTACTCTAATTTTCGACAACTTTATTAACCATGACTACTCCCATTCTAATTTCATTTGGTGGTGGAATTTCACTTGCTTCTCCAGAAAATTTCCAATTTCCTTCCTTTGACATCACAGCAGACTGCCCGGGTCAGGCTCAACTTACCCTTTAGATACAGTGAGCACAGTGCCGAGGGACTGGGCTGCTCATCGGGCACCATAAGAACTGTTTTAATTGCTTTTAAAATTAGAAGAAAAAATGGACTTTAAAGGTAGAAGAAAGTGTTTTAATTTTTAATCCAGCCTGCATTATGTTTGTCTTTGTACCAATGCAGTAGCAAAATATGACTTTTAATATTTTTATGGAAAAAAGGGCTCATGAAATCAATAGTGCTTAGGCTCACAATTCATAATACAGCCTTAGTCAGCACTGATTCTAACTTTCATACGGTTCTGCTCCCTCTGGGTCTGTCAGTCTCCCACCTTCCCCCCACCCCTCAATTTCTATGATCTCTGAAAATAGCAATTGGTATTCAATATGCACTTTTGATCACACAATAGGATAAATCTGGGGGATTCAGAGATGAAAACACACGCTATCTGCCCCCTGTGCAGGAAAGCAGGACCACTGCTGAGCAGGACAGTGGACACAGCTGAGGCTGACACTATGAAAGTGAGTTGGTTCCAGTTGGCCCAGCAGTGCGATGATTGTCAACAGTCGGCAGCCCAGGACAAGTACCAGATGAAAAGACTAATTACATATTTTCATGTTTGAAAAAGGCGTCAAGGAAAAAGGATAGAGGATAAAGAGGCTCTGTTGGAGGGCCTTTAAGTAATCAACCAAGAGGGTCATGCTGGGCAGGGAAGGGAGTGAGCTGGATGGAGTATAGATGAATCTGGAAACAAAGACATTGGGATGGAGGCTCTGGAGGTTATAATGTGGTTCAAAAACATGTTCAATGAGGAAACTTAGCTAAACTTTTGGTAATTAAGCAGAAACTTCAAGAAGGAATTAGAGATGTCCAGGAAATATAAAAAGATAACTTTGTGTCAAGAAGAAAGACCCCTGCATAGACCAAGGAACATGACAGAATAAGCTACTTTGGCTTGCCTGGCAGATGAGGTATTTGCAGAGCACGCGGGACCATAATAACACTACTGTTGTCCCTCTGCGGGAGTCAGGACAGCACACTGCATTGGCTCCTGTACTCACTGTGCAGGAAGTTTCTTGACGACAGAAACCATGCCGATTGGTGTTTTACTCCCTGCTCCTCGTGATGTCTGACATCCTGCTGATCTTCAGTAAGTGAGGAAGAACATAAAGAGGAAATTATTAAAAAAAAAAAAAACTCATATATGTCCTCACAAAATTGCCCCAGTAGGCTCACTTGGTGGAAACATACTGTCAGGCTGCCATTCTACTTCAGCATCCTTGCACATCTACATTGGCCATTTGAGGAAAAAGGCGATAGTTTACTTGGAGTCCTCAACAGATAGAAATGTTGAGTCACAATAAGGAGAGAGGTTTAGTAACCTCCTCCAAGGTGGGGGGGGGGGGGCAGTGACAGCAATCTAAAATCTAATAAAGCTTCCGCTGATATTTCTGATGAAATCTTCCTCCTCTGAAGATTACTACTCTTTATGTTTGTTTTTCTACTGTTTATTTTTTTCTTTTAAAGTTTATTGTCAAGTTGGCTTCCATATAACACCCAGTGTTCATCCCAACAAGTGCCCTCCTCCATGCCCATCACCCCCCTTCCCCTCTCCCCCACCGCCATCAGCCCTGTTTGTTCTCAGTATTCAAGAGTCTCTCATGGTTTGCCTCCCTCCCTCTCCCCAACTGTTTTTTCCCCTTCCTCTCCCCGCCATGCTCTTCTGTTAAGCTCCTGAGGATTACTACTCTTAACAAGAGACCTTAGGAGCCTTGTTTATTTTTTATATACTTTGTAATATTGTAATTGTCCTTGTCATACTCTTTCTTATACCCTATAATAGTTGGAACAAACTCTTTTAAAACAGTGAATTCCTGTGTGCTTTTCTTTATAAAAATAAGAAGGAGGAGGAGGAGGAGGCAGAGGAGGAGGAGGAGGAAGGAGCAGAGAAGGAGGAGGAAGCAAGGAAGTGTGCCAGGTGCTGAGCTAGCCACATAGGGAACAGCAGTAAACAAGGACATTGAAATTCTGCTGTCATGGGGCCTACATGACTGTGGAAAAGCTGACTGTATTCTAACTGGACAACTACCAACACTGGCGGAGAGGGAGCAGGTGCTGGGAAATTTGTCTAAAGACTGTGCCAAAGATGGAGCCCATGGTACTTAAAGCCAGTTTCTTCTGACACTTGGTTTAATAAGTTTCTTTTCTCCCTCTGTTTTCTACTTCCTGCTCTTCATCCTCACTCATCAGCTGACCACATTGCTGCCCATGGCATAAATGTCTACCAGTCTTAAGGTCCCTCTGGTCAGTTTACCTATGAATTTGATGGAGATGAGGAGTTCTACGTGGATCTGGAGAAGAAGGAAACTGTCTGGAGGCTTCCTGTTTTTAGCACATTTGCAAATTTTAACCCTCAGAGTGCACTGAGAAACTTGGCTATAGCAAAACAAAACTTGGACATCCTGATTAAATCCTCCAACTATACTGCTGCTACCAATGGTATGTGTCCACCATTCTGCCTCTCTTTACCAGGTCTCATTCCCTTCCTCCCGAGGGAAAGATACCCTTCACTGCTCTCCAAGGATCTGTTCCCAGATCTTCTCATAGTAATTACTGAACACTCATCCTCTCCCATCTCAAAACTCAAATATGTAATACAACCATCCTTACTCCCACACCACATTCCTTGAATCCCCCAAGGAGGGATCCTGCAGACCTCTTACTTTAATAAGCACGCCCACTGAGAGAAGGGCTCGTGGATAAAGGAGAGGTTAGTGTATATATAGTATTTCCCAAGCAGAAGGTAAACAAGAACTCTTCTACCATCAGATGGGGAATCGTTGGTGGGAGGGTTCCTCCAGGAGCCAATGCAGAGCCCCTGGACAGAGCTATTTGCAATTCCTATAAGTGCCTCTTCCTCACACAGAGGTTCCTGAGGTGACTGTGTTTCCCAAGTCTCCTGTGACACTGGGCCAGCCCAACACCCTCCTCTGCCTTGTGGACAACATCTTTCCTCCTGTGATCAATGTCACATGGTTGAAGAATAGGCTCTCAGTCACAGAAGGTGTTTCTGAAACCAGCTTCCTCGCCAAAAAGGATCATGCCTTCTATAAGATAAGTTACCTCACCTTCCTGCCTTCTGCTGATGATATTTATGACTGCAAGGTGGAGCACTGGGGCCTGGACGAGCCGCTTCTCAAACACTGGGGTATGGATGAGTTCCACCCCTCTTGGTACCTTCTTTTCTCTGTCAAGTCCAGAATATTCTGCTTTTTAGCCCCTGAATTTCATGGCCCAAAACTTGTTTTCCACACTTCAAGGGTTTCTAATAATAGATTTCACTCTCTTCCCTAAGCCTGGTGCCCTGTGTCTTCGTGGAACCACTCTCCTCCCCCTGGCTCCATCCCACACACTGCATTCTGATTTCCACAGCCTCATTTTCACAGAACCTCAGATCCCAACCCCTATGTCGGAGCTGACAGAGATTGTGGTCTGTGGCCTGGGACTGGCCATGGGCCTTGTGGGCATCGTGGTGGGCACTGTCTTCATTCTCCAAGGTCTGAGCTCAGGTGGTGCCTCTGGACATCAAGGACCTTTGTGAGCCGCACCCTAGGAAAGAAGGTAAGAATTCAGATTTGTCAGAGCTGAGAGCTGGAGCCACAGCACAGAAGGAAGGAAAGTGGGAGGAGTTTGTGGTTGACAGGTTGTAGGAGAATTGGTGGAGGGCACAATGATAGCACAGGAGACCCCAGGATCCGGGTATCTCATGTCTGTACTGTTGAGGTACAATGCCTGCCCACCTCCAACGCAGAAGAGTGAACTTGATGGATGACCTGGCGCTATTTCCTGGCCCAGTTCATCATATTCCTACTCTCTTCTAACTCTCCTCCTCTCATCTCTTCCCTGGGACTTGGGGTGCTATAGCCTCTGAGAGTTCACATACCCTTGGAAACCTGCCTTTGACCGCCTGATTTTTTTTCTTTTCTCAGTTGTTACCTACAATGAGATCTCTGGGATACTCCACTCAGTTACCTGATCCCCTGTGACCCTGATCCAATATTCCTTTGGAAACAATAAATTTCCCTTTATGAGATTTTTTAGTAAACTTTTTCCTGTCTTTCATCTCAGGGCTGATGAGGACCATTGTCTCTTATGCTTCAGGCCCACTTAATCTCATTTTCTAGATTGTGTTTCATGCCCAGTAACACAGGAGCAAGCAAGTATAAACTAAAAGTATTTTGAGATCTTAGTTAAAGTTAATATTTCTCTTTTTCCATTTCCTACATGTGGGCACTGCCACCCACCCCCACCCAATTCAGTGAAAATGCTGTATGTCCTCTGTCCTTGGTATAGATATGTTATAGAAGAGATAAAAACCACCAGTAAATTAGTTTGTATTCATTTTAATACAGTTTGAAAAAACTATGACAGAGAAATACGTTAGGATAAAGGAATTTTGAATGTCAAAAGTACCAGAAATCAAAATTGTTTTCTAAAACTTTAAAATTTAAATTTCTGAAGAATGAATGATGATAGGAGAAGCCTGCCTCTCCCTTCCAAATCCATGAGAAGATAAGAATTCTTTAGGCAGGAAAAAAAAATGAAAATCAGTAGGAGAACATTAAAATAAGACCATAAAGTGAGTACTTGAGAAGAACCCAATACTTTGTTCTTACTTAGTAACAACAGGAAAGGGGTGGGAGTAGAAACCACAGACATAGCTAAGGTTCCCAGAACACAGGTATAGTTTGCCTCCCCTCCTGCAGGAGTCCCTGCTAGATAATCACAGACTTTCCCGAGCCACCAGGGCATGAGAGGCACATAGAGGGAGTACAGCTGCAGGATGTTTCTAGGCAGATAAGCTTAAGTCAAACTCACTAAACCCCTGTGCATCCCTGTGCACGCTGGGAAACAGCAAAAACACCCCAATATCCCCAGCACCCTGCCCTTCACTCCTCCGGGTTAAGGAAAGAATGAGACTATGAGAAACAAATCCCAGGAGAAACAACATGGTTGAGATAATAGTAGCTATGGATGGTATATCTTCCTCTAGATTCTTCATGTCCTAGTGGAAACTCTTGCAGAGGAAATGGATCAGCAGATGGAATTCTCTGGCTTTCTTGAGTGTCTCCAGGACTTCACTCTTGAAAGTGTATGTGGCTTGACTTGCCCTTTGAAATTGTTTTAGGCACGTTGCCTCTTTCCATTCTGCAGCTACTGCGTCCATACATTACATCTAAGCCAGTATTATGGAACCGCTATAAAATGTATGAGGCTATTCCTATCCATGCTGCCTGTATCAATGAGCTTAAAGTATAATGGGGGGGGCACAATTTTAACACAATAATTGATATAACATAGTTCAATGGAAAGAAACCTAAATCCAGATTCAGAACTCAGCTCTTTATAGCTAGTATTTTAAACTTTATAACACTAACTAAATATATTCTGAGTCATATATTTCTCATACATAATGTGGAAATGATAATACTTTCCTTGGAGTTATTGACAGAATTTGAATAATCTCAATATATAGGCTGTGCCTTACATAGGTGCACAAATACATAAGGAAACATTGCTAGTTGTATCCATAATTAATTATTAAAAAGAATAGATAATATCATATAAAAAGCACGTTACTTTTTCTGAGTCCTTTAGTGATTTAGGAGATTCAAACATGCAACTATGAATGAATTTGTTTTCATGAGTTAATGAGAGGATTTTTTTCCAGAAACTCAGAGAAATTGAGATTGGGTTAGGCTAAAAGAACAGATAGGGTATAGCAGTCAGTGACATGTCATTGGTGGAGGGTTTCTAAGAGAATTCTCAGAAAAACAAGTTGTAATATTTAACTTTGGATTTTTAGTCTCTAATCAAAGATGTGTCCTCTTCTCATGGCACATAAATCTTTAGACTGGTTGCATTTTATAAAGTCTTCATATAATTTTATAATAGAATTAATTCAAAAAACAATAGCAATCATTTCATTTTATCAGCTAAAAGTTAAAAGTGGGATCACCACATGACATTACTGTAAGCAAAGGAAGATATCAGTACTCATGATACTAAATTTTGCGATTCTTTAAAAATTATTTGAGTTATTTGAATTATTTCTAATTGTATGCATAACGCCTGACTTTACTAATATTTACTAATATTTAATATTACTATCATACTATTTTAAAGATACATAATTGTATCGTTAATCACATTTTTTTCGGCAGAGTTTGTAAGGAAAAATAGAGAACAGAAAAACTTCACATTAAAAACAGGGGCACCTGAGTTTGAGTGACTCAGTCAGTTAAGTGCCGACTTTGGCGCAGGTCATGATCTTCAGGTTTGTGAGTTCAAGCCCCTCTTTGGGTTCTGTGCTGACAGCTCAGAGCTTGGAGCCTGCTTCGGATTCTGAGTCTCTCTCTCTCTGCTCCTCCCCTGCTCGTGCTCTGTCTCTCAAAAGTAAATAAATGTTAAAAAAAATTTTAATAAATAAAAATTTTAAAAAACAGAAGATACATATCAACCAATTGTTAGGCTTTGTTTAGATGCAAATTCAAACAAATAACTGTTAAAAAATTCTTGTGAGACAATCACAAAAATTGAACACTGGCTGTACTAAATTATCAAATTTTAGGGGCAGCAATAGCATTGTTATGTTTCTAAAAGGTCATTATATTTTAGATTTCAATAATAAAATGTTCATCAATGAAATTATATGATGTGTAAAATTATCTTCAAAATATTTCAGTATTTTATAGATTAAGTGGGTAGATTTACAAAATTATCCATGAATTAATAACTATTAAGGCCAGACTGTTGATAGATGGCACTACCCTCTCTACTGCTGTATGTAGTTGAAATTTTCCACAATACAAAGGTTTTTTCAACTATTTCAGGAAACACAAAGGAAAAAAAGTAGGCAGAGAAGTATCCTGCTTGAAGTTATGTTGGTTTTTAAGATTCCCAGTTAGGAACCATGAGTATGCAAATCCTGCTTAAGTCCATAAACCTCCCAGACATGGAACCTTAAAGAATATAAATGTCACAAAGAATATAGTAAAGGAAAGGAAAGTAATGCTCACCTGATTATTGTATGGACTAAGTGCCAAACTTTGCTAATATATTCACTAGTTTAATCAATAGTGCAAAAATAAAAATGGTCATGGGGTGCGTGGGTGGCTCAGTCAGTTGAGTGTCTGACTTCAGCTCAGGTCATGAACTCACACAGTTCGTGGGTTCAGGCCACCGACAGGTTCTGTACTGACTGCTAGCTCAGAGCCTGGGGCCTGCTTCAGATTCTGTGTCTCCTTCTCTTTCTGTCCCTCCCCTATTCATGCTCTGTCTCTCAATAATAAATAAATCTAAAAATTTTTTTAATAAATTAAAAAAATTAAAATGGTCATTAAGTACCAGTGCTGTGATGCATACCATGTACATTCTGAGTCTACTAAAATAATGTGCAAGTAGATACACTCATTGTCTTCACAGAATTTAAATTCCTGTGGGAAGAAATATGCACATATAAATAACTCGACAAACTTATAATTATAAATACTGAAGAATTTATAAGGGAAAAGAACAAAAAACATGAGACTATCACACAGGAACAAAGAATAATTTGGTGGAGGTTAGAGGAGGCTTAAATAAATGAGATGAAATAGATATTGTATAGTATGTGAAGCAAAAAAATATAATAATAATCCATTTAAAATAGAAATAATCGACCTGAACTATCCTTTAGACAAAATGGACCTAATAGACATTTTTAGTGACCTGATTAGGCATTTTTCCAAGAAAGGTATTCAAATGACCAACAGGTACATTAAAAGGTAGTCTACATCATTAATCATTAGGGAAATACAAATCAAAACCACATTGAGATATCACCTCACACCTGTTACAATGGTTATCATCAAGAAAATAAGAAATAAGAGGTATTGGCAAGGATATGGAGAAAAGGGAATCCTTATACACTGTGGGTGGGAATGTAAATTGGTTCAACCCTATGGAAAACAATATGGAGGTTCCTCAAAAAATTGAGATAACTCCATCTTTACATCCATCGCACCACTATTTACCATAGCCAAGATGTAGAAACAACTTAAGTGTCCACTGATGATGAAGGGATAAAGCAAAAGTTAAATACACACACACACAGACACACACACACGCGCGCGCGTGCACGCGCGCATCACAATGAAATACTATTTATCCATAAGAAAGAATGAAATCTTGCCATTTGTGACAAAATGGATAGACCTTGTTATGCTAAATTAAATAAGTCAGGCAGAGAAAGATATATACCATATATTTTCACTTATATGTGAAATCTAAAAAACAAAATAAATAAAAAACAAAACCAGACCTCTATAAATAAAGAACAGATTGATGGTTGCCAGAGGAGACCACGGGTTGGGTGGTGAGCAAAATGGATGAAAGGTATCCAGAGGAATAAACTTCCAGTTATAAAATAAGTAAATCGTTGGGATTCAATGTATGGCATTATACAGTAGACAGTAAATAATACTGTACTGACTTTGTATGGTGACAATTGGTAACTAGACTTACAGTGATCATTTCATAGTTCATATATACATTGAATCACTGTTGTACTCCTGAAACTCGTATGTTGTATGTCAATTATACTTCAGTCAATTTTGTATGGTGACAGATGTTAACTAAACTTATTGTATTTATTATTTCACAAGATATACAAATATCAAATCATATTGTACACCTGAAAATATAATGCTATTAATTATACCTCAGTAAAAAAGAAATGACTGTTTTAACTTTGAAAAAAAAGTCTTGGCAAAATGTTTTGGATATAAAACCAAAAGCACAAGCAACAAAAGCAAAATTAAACAAGTTGGACTACATCAAACTTAAAACGTTTCCACAGCCAAATAGTCAGCCAAGTGCTGATTATTCCAACCTGTGTAATGAGAAAAAGTATATATTTGTAAACCATCTATCTGACAAAGAGTTAATATAAAGGTACCCACACAAATAAAGACCAGAGAAAACAAAATGACATAAATGGGTAGAGGAGGACTTCCAGGGAGGATAGTGTGAGAGTTGTTAAGTGGAGGCGGAGGCGAGAGGAAAGAAGGAGGCCACGTTCAGGAACAAAGGGAAGCCTTCTTTGGAGTCTGCAGCTCCCGGGTGAGGTTCCAGGTTCCGTGACTCAGGTGAGGGGAGTCAGGGAAGTCACCCCCTGTGGGGGGGAGTGGGGGTGGGGGCAAGTGTTTTTTAGATGAAAGAGTTCCGGGTTTGGTCTTGTGTGGGCAGACAGCCAAGTAGAGCATTCTTGGGATCGTGGTGGGATGGGGTTGGCTGGGCCTTTTGTCAGGCCATAAGATAGCCCTGAGCTCCGCCATTAGCCCCTGGTGCTCTTTGAAGGGCACAGGTCATTCCAGGTCTGCGGGTGGGGATTGTCGGTGCATGGAGCTCTCCCCCCACCCACATCAAAGTGGCCACTCTGTCGCTGTCTTGAGGTAACTCTTACAGATAGCAGAGTAGGAGGACCCTAAGCTCACCTCATCCCACAGATACAACTAGGTAACATCCACATCAGTGTAAATAACCCAGAAAACCCCCTGAAGGCTGGCATAACAGACTCTCCACAGCTAAGTGAGAAAAGAAGGCTCATCCAAGAGGGAAGAAAAAGCAGAGGCGTGGCTGGGAGCCAAATGGACCCACAAGACTGTCCACAGAAGGGGGGATGCTGTGGGATCAGAGAGAGGAAGTAAAAAGACCTTCACACCAGGTGTGAACTTGAGAAAAGAATGGAGGACCTCAGACCCTTAATGAAAATGCATACTTAGGAATGGTGGCAGAGTAAGAGGACCCTGAGCTCTCCCCATCCCATGTTTACAACTAGACATCACTGACATCCAACCCAACAAACCAGAGAGTGATCATAAAACTGGCAGAACAAACTCCACAACTAAATAGAGAAGAAGCTGCATCTGAAAGGCTGAGAAGGTCAGAAAGGCAAAGGGAGGCTGTACACAGGAGGGAGGGGCTGCAGACGTGGAGAGGGCTGAGAAACAGGCCCGCACACCGGGGAGCTCACATGCGGAAGACTAATTCCCATCATGTCTGGCTTTAAAAAACAGAGGGACTAAATTCTGCGAATTTTTAAAACCAGTGAGACTTGAAGCTTGGAGCTTCCAAAGTCAGCTGACTCCGCACTGGGTGAGCTGGAAGGGCAAGTGACAGCTGGATGTCTGCCTTTAAAAAGAGGCTCTTCCTGCAGGAAGAGCAACATAAAAAGGGCAGTTTACACAAGGATGGGAGCAAACGAGAGACAGATCTGTTCATGTTGATTTCAGAGCATGCTGGGGGACTTCTCTGAAAAAGAAGGAGCTGGCAGGTGCCATTCCCCTCCCCCACCTGGCGGCATGAACACAGAGCCACGTGCAGGAGGCAGCGCTGCACAGACATTTGCTACCCAACCTGCTAGCAGTATGAGGCCCACGAATTCTCCCAAGGACTCCTCACTCCAAGGCCACCAACCTCGGCCCTGGGCTAAGGGTACATTTTGTTAAAGCTGCGCTGGCACACGGCCAATCCACAGGGTGCACAGAAGCCACCACACAATGTGATCAGCCACTCCACAGTGCCCAGACACACAACACCCAGACACTGCTGAGTGCCATGCACAGCTGCCACCCTCTGCTGTGACCAGCCACACCCCCCCAACCATCCTCATGTGCCAGGCATTGCTGACCCCAGCCATCACCATGTGCCACCCCAGTGTGCAGGCCCAAACAGTGCAGCACTTTAGTGGATCCAGCATGGCACTAGTGTCCCAGTGCAAATTTTGCTAACACTGCCATCCCGCTCCCAACTTCCCTGGCAGGCACATGCCTCAGAGCTGGCCTGTCTGGGTTCCACTAACACAACAAAGAGCAAGCACAACCCAAAAAATACAGATGACTGCACTGAAAAGAAAAGTGACCCAGACACAACAATAGAGTGTAAGCAACACATATAGAATTATCACCAGAAACTGTGCCAGGTTCTGATGAACAGGGGATACTGAACTGAAGAGCACTCCAGGTTCTCTTCATAAAGCCACTACTTTCAAGAGCAGAAGACATAGCTGACTTTCTTAACACAGAGAGACAGATGCAAAGAGGCAGATGAAATGAGAAGACAAGTTTATCCAAAATGAAAGGACAGAGGGGCTAAGATGGCAGCATAGTAGGAGGACCCTAGGCTTGTCCTTCGAACACAACTAGATAACTATCAAAACATTCTAAATACCACAGAAATCAACCTGAAGACTGACAGAATAAACTTCACAACTAACGGGAGAGAAGAGTCACATCAAGGAAGGTAAGAAGTGCAGAGCAGTGGTTTGGGGGGAAACAGATCATAGGTGCTACAGAGGGAAGGGAGCCATGGACCTGGAGAAAAGCAGAAGAAAGGACACAGAAAGGGGAACCACAGAGAACACTTCCCCAAAGACATTGACTAGGAAAATGAGGAGAGCTGTTTTCATGAGTTCTTGCAATCAGAAGGCTCAAAGACAAGTTTTAAAGGTGGTTGGGTCATCTGAAGAATGCTTGGGACACACTGTGGGTGGGGAGAGATTATTCCCTCCTCTTAGAACTGGTCCCTGAAAGACAGAATTCAGGCAGATGCCTCTCCAGGAACAAAGGAGCTGCCCAGTGCCATTTCCTTCCCCCATCCCTCAACATAAACATGAAGCCACCTGTGGAAAGTAACTCAGCCTTGAACTGGCTACCTGACCACATACACTAAGTCTCACACCTCTGTCTCTGGCATGACTGCCCTTCTCAGTCAAGCTGGCCTAAGTTACAGCATGGCAGGCCCTATCCCTAGAAACCCCAGTCTACACCATATCTCCCAACCAGAGAAGGCTCCAGTTCTAGTGGAAGTAGTATCAGGTCTCATTTAACAAGCAGACCAGAGCACACCTAGTTAAAATTTTCCCCTTTCTGGCCAAGGACCAATCACCACCCATAGCAGACAAGGAGAGCCCCTGCAGATGACTGCCCTGATGGACAGAGCAACCCAAAAACAGCAGCAGAGCACACACAGCACACACCAGAGATATTCCCCGAAATACTAGGCCCTGGACACTATATGACCTCTTCTTCATAAAGCCATTACTCTTAAGAGCAAGAAATATAACAGGCTTTCAAACTCAGAGAAGGCAGGGACATAGATAAAATGCCAAGATGAAGGAATTCATCCCAAATAAAAGAACAAGATAAGGTTACTTCCACAGATCGAAGTGAAAAGAATATAAGTAACATGCCTGATGGTAATTTAAAGCAACTCTCATAAGGATACTCGCTGGGCTTGAGAAAAGAATGGGAGCGTTCAGTGAGGCCCTAATGGCAGAGAAAAGAGTTAAAAAGAGAATCAGTCAGAAATGAAAAATGCAATAACTGAGGCTGGAAACAAACTTTGTGCAATGAACACAAGGCTGGAAAAAACTGAGGAATGACTAAGTGATACAGAAAATAAAATAATGTAAAATAATGAGGCTGAATAAAAAAAAAAAGAATTACACAAAGTGAGAAAGACTTAGAAAGCTCAGTAACTCCATCAAACTAATAACATTTGTGTTATAGGAGTCTCAGAAGAAGAGAAAGAAAAGGGGGCAGAAAATTTATTTGAGGAAATAAGAGCTGAAAATTTCCCTAATCTGGGGAAGGAAACAGACATCCAGATCCAGGAAGCACAAGGGAATCCCATCAAAATCAACAGAAGCAGGACAACACCAAGACATATTGTAATTATATTTACAAAATATAGTGATAAAGAAAAAATCCTAAAAGCAGCAAGACAAAAGAAGTTCCTAACTGACAAGGGAAGATCCATAAGGCTAGCTGCTAATTTCTCCAAAGAAACTTGGCAAACCAGAAGGGAATGGCATGATATATTCAATGTGTTGAATGAAAAAAAAAAAAAAACTGTGGCCAAGAATACTCTATCCAGCAAGGCTGCATTCAAAATACAAAGAGAGATAAACAGTTACAAACAAAACAAAAACTAAAAGAGCTTGTGACAATTGTGCCATCCTGGCAAGAAATATTAGAGGGACTCTGAGTTGAAAATTCTCAAGAAACAATGACAAAATGAGGGGGGAAAGGACACTAAATTCATATCTATTAATAATTACTTTGAATATAGATGAACTAAATGCCCCAATCAAAAGACATAGGGTGTCTGGATGTTTAAAAAAAAAAAAAAGCACTGATCTATATGCTGCCTACAAGAGACTTGTTTTAGACCTAAAGACGCCTGTAGATTGAAAGGGCATGTATGGAGATATCTCTCTCACATATATGCTTGTCAAATGAAAGCCAGAGTAGCAATACTTACGTCAGACAAACTAAACTTTAAACTAGAGACAAATGAAGAGGAAGGACACTATACCATAATAAAGGGCACAATGCAACAAGAAGATCTAACAAAATATTTATGCACCAAACATGAAAGCACCAAATATAAACCAGCAATAATAATACCCTAGTTACATCATTAGACAGATCATCTAAGCAGAAAATCAACAGAGAACAATGGCTTTGAACGACACATGGGACTAGATGGACTTAACAGATATATTCAGAATATTCTATGCTAAAGAGCAGAATACGCACTCCAGAAACAACATTAAAACCAGTAATAAAATGGCACTAACTACATATCTATCAATAATTACTCTGAATATAAATGGACTAAACACTCTAGTCAAAAGACATAGGGTGTCAGAATGGATTAAAAAAACAACATCCATCTACATGCTGCCTACAAGAGGCTCATTTTATTTTATTTTAATTTTTTAAGAGACTCGTCTTAGACTGAAACACAACTACAGACTGAAAGTGAGGGGATCAAGAAACATTTATCATGCAAATGGATGTCAAAAGAAAGCCAGAGTAGCAATACTTATATCAGACAAATGAGACGTTAAAACAAAGACTGTAATGAGAGAGGAAGAAAGGCACTCTATCATAAGGGGCACAATCCAACAAGAAGATCTAACAAGTTTAAATGTGGAGGATAAACAACATACTAGTAAACAATGCATGAGTCAGCCAGGGAATCAAAGAATAGTTTTTAAAAATACATGGCAACAAATGAAAATGAAAACAAAGTGATCCAAAACCTTTGGGATGCAGCAAAACTGGACCTAAGAGGGAAGTATATAACTATAGGCTTACCTTTAGAAGCAAGAAAAATCTCAAACATCCTAACCTTACACCAAAAGGAGCCTACACCTAAAGGAAACAACAACAACAAACAAAAACCCAAAGCCAGTAGAAGAAAGGAAATAATAAAGATTGGAGCAGAAATAAATGATGTAGACACAAAAAATACAATAGAAGAGATCACTGAAACCACTGACTCTTTGAAGCTGTTCTTGGGAAAAAACTAACAAAGTTAATAAACCACTAGCCAGATGTATCAAAAACAAAAGAGAAGTAACTCAAAAAATAAAATCACAAAAGAGAGAGAAGATATAATAATCAACACTACAGAAACACAGACATTTATAAGAGAATATTATGAAAAACTATATTTCAACAAATTAGGCACCTGGACAAAATAGAGAAATTCCTAGAAACATATAAGCCATTAAAACTGATACAGGAAGCAATAGAAAACTTGAAAAGACTAATAACCAGCAAAGACATTGAATCAGTAATTTAAAAATTCCCAATAAACATAAGTCCAGGGCCAGATGGTTTTACATGGGAATTCTACCAAACATTTAAAGAGGATTTAATACCCATTCTTCTCAAACTATTCCAAAAAATAGAAATAAAAAGGAGTCATCAAATTCATTCTATGAGGCCAGCATTATCATGATTCCAAAACCAGATAAGTCTCCATTAAAAAAGAGAAGTACAGGCCAATATCCCTGATGAACATGGATACAAAAATTCTCAATAACATATTAGCAAACCCAATCCAACAGTACATTAAAAGACTCATTCATACAAGGGTGCTTGGGTGGCTCCGTCAGTTAAGCCTCCAATTCTTGATATAGGCTCAAGTCATGATCTCATGGTTTGCAAGTTTGAGTCCCATATTGGGCCCTGTGCTGAGAACATGGAGCCTACTTGGGATCTTGGGATTCTTTCTCTCCCTCTCTTTCTGCACCAGTCTTCCTTATTCTCTCTCTCTCTCTCTCTCTCTCTCTCTCTCTCTCTCTCTCTCTCTCTCTCTCTCTCCCCCCTCTGTCTCAATAAATAAATAAATAAATAAAACTTTAAATAAAAGGAATCATTCACACAATCAAGTGGGCCTGCAAGTTTGGCTCAGTATTTGCAAATCAATCAACACGATACACCACATTAATAAAAGAGAAGATAAGAACCACATGATCCTCTCAATAGATGCAGAAAAAGCATTTGACAAAGTACAACATACATGCATGATAAAAATCCTCAACAAAATACTTTACAGGGTTACAGGGAACATACTTAAACATAATAAAAGCCATATATGAAAAACCCACACTTAATATCCTCAATGGGGAAAACCTTAAAGCTTTTCCTCTAAGGTCAGGAACAAGACAGGGCTGTCCACTCTCACAACTGTTTTAAATATAGTACCGGAAGTCCTAGCCACAGCAGCCAGACAACAAAAAGAAATAAAAGGCATCCAGCAGCGCCTGGGTGGCTCAGTCGGTAAAGTATCTGGCTTTGGCTCAGGTCATGATCTCACCGTCCGTGGGTTCAAACCCCACATCAGGCTCTGTGCTGACAGCTAGCTCAGAGCCTGGAGCCTGCTTCAGATTCTGCATCTCCTTCTCTCTCTGACCCACCCCGGCTCTTGCTGTCTCTCTCTGTCTCTCAAAAATAAATAAAAAACATTAAAAATTTTAAAAAAGAAATAAAAGGAAAAAGTCAACCTTTACTATTTGCAGATGACATAATTCAAAAAACCCTACCAAAAAATTGCTAGAACTGATACATGAATTCAGGAAAGCTGTGGAATGCAAAATCAACACACAGAAGTCTGTTGCATTTCTATACACTAATAATGAAGCAGCAGAAAGAGAAATCAAGGAATTAATCCCATTTATAATTGAACAAAATATAAGATACATAGGAATAAACCTAACCAAAGAGATAAAAGATGGGTACTCTGAAAACTGTAAAACACTGATGAAAGAAGATGACATGAAGATATGGAAAAACATTCCATGGTCATGGATTGGAAGAACAAATATTGTTAAATTGCTTATACGGCCCAAATGAATCTAAACATTTAATGTAATCTGTATCAAAACACCAAGAGCATTTTTCACAGATCTAAAACAAGCAATATTATAATTTGTATGGAACCACAAAAGACCCAAATAGCCAAAGCAACTTTGAAAAAGCAAAGCAAAACTGGAGCTATCACAATTCTGGACTTCAAGATATATCACAAAGCTACAGTGATAAAGACAGTATTGTACTGATACAAAAATAGACACAAAGATCAATGGAACACAATAGAAAACCCAGAAATGAACCACAACTATATTGTCAATTAATCTTTGACAAAGCAGGAAAGATATCCAATGGAAAAGAGACAGTTTCTTCAAGAAATGATGTTGGGAAACCTGAACAACAACATGCAAGAGAATGAAATTGGACCAGTTTGTTACACCATACACCCACACACAAAAAAATTGAAAATGGATGAAAGACCTACGTGTGAACTAGGAAACCAAAAAATCCTAGAGGAGAACACAGGCAACAACCTCTTTGACATCAGAAATTTCTTACTAGATATGTCCCCTGAGGCAAGGGAAATAAAAGTAAAAATAAACTGTTGGGACCTCATCAAGATAAAAAAAGAAAAAAAAAAAAAACTTCTGCACAGCAAAGGAAATGATCAATAAAACTAAAAGGCAATCTACAGAATGGGAGAAAATATATGCACATGACATATTGGATAAAGGGTGGGTATCCAAAATATATAATGCACATACCAAACTCAACACCCAAAAAACAAATAATCCAGTAAAAGAATAAGCAGATGTCATGAACAGACACTTTTCCAAAAAAGACATCCAGATGGCCAACAGACACATGAAAAGATGCTCAACATCACTCATTATCAGGGAAATACAAATCAAAACTACATGAGATACCACCTCACACCTGTCAGAATGGCAAAAATTAACAACATAAGAAACAATAAGTGTTGGCAAGGATGCAGAGAAAGGGAAACCCTCCTTCTTACACTATTGGTGGGAATGTAAACCGTTGCAGCCACTCAGGAAAACAGCATGGAGATTCCTCAAAAACTTGAAAATAGAACTACCCTTATGGTCCAGAAATTGCACTACTAGGTACTTACCAAAGAATACAAAAGTACTAATTCAAAGGGATACATGCACCTAATGTTTGTTTATAGCAGCATTATCTACAATAACCAAATTATATGAACAGCCCAAATGTCCAATGACTGATAAATGGATAAAGAAGTGGTGTGTGTGTGTGTGCATGTGTGTGCACACGCAGATGTGTGTGCATTAAATGGAATATTGCTTAGCCATAAAAAAGAATGAAATCTTGCCATTTGCAATAATGTGTATGGAGCTAGAGGATATTATGCTAAGCAAAATAAACCAGTCAGAGAAAGACAAAAACCATATGATCTCACTCATATATAGAATTTAAGAAAAAAGTGAACAAACAAAAAGAGAGAAAAGCAAGAAACGCACTCTCAAGTATAGAGAATAAACTGATGGTTACAAAAGAGCAGGTAGGTGGTCAGATGGGTGAAATCGCCAAAAGGACTTAAGAGCACACTTAGCAGGATGAGCACTGAGTAATGCATGAAATTGCTGACTCATTGTACTGCACACTTGAAACTAAAGCTGTATGTTAACTATACCTGAATTAAAATTTAAAACAACAGAAATGTAGCTTTGTAACACAATTTAAAAAGGGGACAAAGGAACTGAATAGACGGTTTTCCAAAGAAGACATACAATTTGCTAACTTACATGAAAAGTTGTTCAACATAGCTAATCATCAGGGAAATGCAAATTAAAGCTACAATTAAAACCATCTCACACCTACTAGAATGATCGTTATCAGAAAGACAAGAGATAAGTTCTAGTGAGGATGTGAAGAAAAGGGAACTCCTGTGCACTCTTGGAAGGAATGTAAATTGGTACAGCCATTGTAGAAAGCAGTATGGAGTTTCCTCAAAAAATTAAAAATAGAAGTAGTATATGATCCAGCAATCTCACTTCCTGGTATATATTTAAAAGAAATAAAAATTGGATATCAAAGTAATATGTGTACTCCCAGGTCCTTTGCATCATTATTCTTACCAACATGAAAATATTCTAAATATCTCAATGGCATATATTTACAGTGGTATATATTTACAGTGGAATATTGCTCAGCCATGAGTAATAAGGAAGTTCTGCTATTTGATTGAAGATAAGACCAAATACAACTAACAGATTACTCTAGTACACCAATACATTTTTCCCCAGTGTATAAGACTTTATAAAGACTGAACCTAGTTATGTTGATTAAATTATTTATTGAGGATTAATAATCCAATGAAATGTGGGTGCAGAAAAATAGTTGGGTCTATGAAACTGTCACTGGACAGAAAAGAAAAAGACTCTGATCCTTTCATTCAAAAGGAATCTTCTAGCATGGGACCAGTAGCACAATGCTGAATGGTAAGAATACCCTAGAATATACTATACCACTTACCACCACAATAGGACTTAATGTTTCAACTAAAACATCAGAGCTCAGTGTTTCCCAAAAGTCTGAATCTGGTTTAATCTCTAGCTGTGCCTCTGGACTTTGCAGGGTCAAAAGCAAAGAGCTATATACAGAGACGGGGGGCTCCCTGAACACCCAGAACAAGTCTTTCCCATTTCCCCAAGAGTGCCATTCTCTCTTGACTCCCACAGTGAATGACAATGCCCACCCTGAGGAAGAAGAAAGACCCAGTGCAAAACCTCTGACCCCTCAGCATCTTGTTCGGGGCAGATTCAGACTATGACCTTGGGGAGCAAAATCCTGAGTGGCAGTATTTGTCCACACTTCCTAGTGTCTATGTCTGATGATCTGCATCACAGCCTGAAGTATGAAAGACAAAGGCACCAAGGAAGCCTCATTCTGCATTCTGACCTTGTCCAGGAGAGGGAAGGACCTGCCATTGGCTACTCAGACCCAGTGAGTGAGTGAGAGCAGGGAGGAGAGAGAAAAGCTCCCAGCTACCTGTGTTGATAACAAAACCTAGAAACTGAGACGGAGACCAGCTTTCATTGCTGGGCCCACATACAAGGAGCCTCACTATGTAGTGACCTTCTTACCACCTGGGAAGGGAATGCTATTTGGAATCAATAAGTTACTATGTTTACAGACAAGGGAAACTCAATCCTCAGAGATTTCTAGCTCAGCAGGACCGCCAGGAGACTGTGCAGGAGACAGAGTGGGATGGTTGTGAGGTGGCACCCCAGAAAGGGACTCTAGAAGCAGAGGTAACTCTGCCATTTATCTCCTAGGATCAATGACATAAGAAAAAGATGCCCCTTGTACCACTCCACTGTGATGGGCTCCGTGGGCTAGGGCACTCTAGATGACACTGGGAGTCATTTACAGCATCACCAAGTTCTGGAAGGTCCAATCCCTGTTCCTAATAAAAAAGCTAGCAAAGCTAGATACCTGCACCTCATGCACATGATGATGTTTTTGAGAGGTATGAGTGTTACTCAGACTTGGCCAATCAGAATCTTTCCTAAAATTGTTCAAACTTTGGTAGATACTGTAAAACGCACAACAGAAACAAACACATGCACAGACGGAAACAAAGATGAGATAAGATGTGAGGTAATGAGAAAGAGAGATGCAGAAGAGAGAGAGAGAGAGACGCAAAAAAATAAAAACAGAGATAAAGAGATCCAGATAATAATAGCAATGGTACCAATAGAAAGAGAGACAGGGCACCTGGGCAGCTCAGTTGGTTAAGCGCAAGACTTCAGCTCAGGTCATGATCTCCCCATTCTGGAGTTCAAGTCCTGCATCAGGTTCTATGCCGACAGCTCAAAAGCTGGAGCCTGTTTCAGATTCTTTGTCTCACTCCCTCTCTGCCCCTCCCCAATGCTTTGTCTCTCTCTTTCTCTCTCCCTCTCTCTCAAAAATAAACATTTAAAAATCTTTCAAAAAAGAGAGAGACAGAGGCAGAAATGCAATGAAAGAGAGACACACAGAGTCAGACATGAAGAGACAGAGATAAAGAGATATAGAGACACCCCTACGTTGATTGCAGCATTATTCACAATTCTGAAGATACAGATGCAGCCTAAGTGTCCCTTGATAGATGAATGGATAAAGAAGATGTGAGATATCTATATATCTCTCTCCATACGCATACATTTATATGTATACATATATA
>PISW01008065.1:0-79520 GCA_004023785.1 Mungos mungo
TGCAGCGCCCCGGCGCGGCCAGCCCCGGGCAAGCTCGGAGCCCTCCCGCGTCCCTGTGACCACACGCAGCGGGGTGTGGCTCAGCCTGCGGCCCCGCCTGGGTCTGGGTGGCCTGGGGAGGGCAGAGGCCGCTGACCACGCTGTGGATGCATCACTACCGGAGAACCACAACCGCCACGCCGCCTCCCACCCAGCGGGGGGAGCGGGACGCGGGGGCCCTCTGTCAGGCCGTCACGTCGAGACAAGGTGAGGAGCCAGCGGGGACAAAGAGCAGAAGACAGGCGAATGCAGCGCAGACGGAGATGCAGACGTGAGTCTGAAAGAAGCTGCAAAGCGACAAAGGACGTTTGGGGCCAGAGTCTCCACTTAACGGCACCCTGCGGACCGGCCGTGAAAATCAGGATGAAACCCAGCCTTACGCTGAGACAGGACCAGAGACAGACAAGCGCGGAGTGGAAGCCTCGGGACGCCGTCAGCAGCCTGCAGGCCGTGCGGGAGCGGGGACCCGTGGCTGGACATGGAGGAGGGCTCTGTGGGGCGGTAAGGCTTCAATTCCAGGGCGGGGCCTACAGGTGGACGCACCTGGTGACACCGCGTGAGGTGCAGGAAGCGAGCGCCACCGGGACCGACGTGGGTGTGCGGAGACGCGCCACGGGAGGGGGCGGCCCGTCCTCTCGAGAGGAGCAGACAGGTCAACAGGGAAAACCTCCCGTGCACGGCACGAGGGGCCTGGGAGGCGGGCGGAGGCTCGGCCTCGCGGGGAGGACGCCCCCCGCCCCCGATCCACACGGCCTGCTCCCGCCACAGCCCGATCCGGTAGAAACTGGTAACAAATGAGAGCTATGAGCCTTGAAGTTTGGAAATTCAAACAAACAGAAAAAAACCACCCATCATGGGTCAGAGAACTAATTGACGGTAATCAGGAAATGCTCAGAAATGAAAAGCACCCAAAGTGCCACGTGGCCGTGCGTGACGCGCCGTGGATACTGTGCCTGAGACACCTGTCCGAAGAGGCAGGTGCTCGGTTTAAGAAGTGAGCAAAAGAACAGAGCAGTCCTGCACAAAGACGAACAGAAAATACACAGAAAAGGGGCAGAAACATCTTTCGGGCGAGAAAAAGAACACGGGGGCTGAAAGCGGATTCTCTGAAGCAACTTAAACCGACGAGCTGCGGCGGGCCTGGGCGAGGGCGCTGCCCAGACGTGAACGCGGAGGTGGGCGGGGCAGCGAGACGGAAGCGGCTGGTGGACGACTCTGCCACGGCCTGACCTCCCGACGGCAATTCAAGAAGGGACAGAAGGGACGGAATCAGTCACCTAGAACTTTCCCACAAAGGAAACTCAGGGCGGGGAGAGCCTGCCAGTCACGGAGGAGACGACTCTGACCCTGCACTCGCTCTTCCGGAGGACGGAGAAAGAGAGGACGCCTAAGTGTCCATCAGTCCATCCACCCACCTGTCCATCCACCTGCCCACCCATCCCTCCAATCTCCCCCTCTAAGAATACTCGGGAAAACTGCTTCGCCAGAAAAGCACGCAGGGGCTGCCCACAGGCACCTGAAGAGAGGCTCACCACGCCCAGGGTGCTGTGCGCCCCTCAGATTTGGCAGAGGTCAAACGTCAGGGTGCTGTGTGCTGCCGAGGCCCCGCGCGGGGACGTCACGGGAGCCGCCGGCCCGTGACAACCCGGGGGGTCCCAGGTGGGGAAACGCAGAAGCGGAGCCACAGCGGGACGGCCCCACTGTCCCCCTCCCCGCCCACCAGCGGGGACCTCGCATGTGGGCAGTGGTGTCCCGGGTGGAGGGTGGAGAGGCCCGGGCTCCCTGCTGGGTGCAGGTCTTCACAGCCGCCGAGTCCCGACTGTCTTGCCCAACTCCGGTATCGTCAGAAACTTCATTTTACCGCTTTTAAGACAAAAATGGTTGTAGAAACCTAACTCTTTCCATAAATTCTCACTCTGAAACGGAGGGTGCGTTTGCTGCTTGCGGTGGGGGCCCCTCACAGCCAGCCTCCGGGGACTGCTGGCCCTCCAGGGTCTACGTCATCCTCCCGACAGCCTCCACCACCGTCCCCTCCAGTCACTGTGGTGCGTGTGTCACCGCACGGTCCCCACCGCCCGAGAGCCCCCCAGGGGATCCTCCTGCGGCTGGGCCGGTGATGCGGGGCTGGCTCTCTGTCCCCAGCTCCTGGCGAAGGCTTCTGGAGGGGGAGGGGTCACTGCGTGCGTGCATGAGGAGCACACATGGAGGAAGCGTCCCCCCCCACCCCGTGCTGGGCACCCTGTTCCTTCTCTGTCGTGAAGTCACGTGGAATTCAGGGAAAAGATGACAGGACACCCTGAAGCAGAGCCCGTCCCAGTGTTTGCACAAAAGCCCGAGGGGATGTCCCTGGGAAGGGTGTGCGGCGCCTCTGGGGTCTCCAGGAGGAATGGGGTAAAGGGACAGAAGGGAAGCAAGGTGACAGCACAGCGTGTGGCCCATGGCCTGTGGTGTGTGTTCGTGGCGAATGGCAGAGAGCCGAGAGCTGAGAGGCAGCGCGAGGCTGTGCTGCGGGGCAGAGGGCCAGCCCGGTGTGTCCCCTGCAGGCGGGCCCCCCCGCCAGCTCGCCCCGAGCGGGGGTCCAGCAGCCAGCACCAGGCTCCGTTTGGGACCACAGGTGCGGGCTGCCCACCGTCAGGAGCAAGGGCCAGGCAACGGGGGACACTTCAGGACTCAAAGTGTTGTCCCCGGACCGGCTGGGGGTCTGTCCTCTCACTTAGTACTTCCTGGGCGGCGCAGAGCACGAATCACTATTGTCTAAACTCGGGCTGCGTCAGTGAGCAGACCCCGTCCCCAGCCTGACAGTGTCCTCCTAGTGACGGGGGGCTGCCGGGCAGGCTAAGACCTTCCAGGAGGGCTAAATCCCCCAGAATGCCAGAAGGTGCCAGACGCAGTGGGAACGCAGAGGGGTCCCGGGACACAGGGTGTGTGTGGGTGGGCGGGCTGCCGCGTCCACGCAGCGTCCAGGGGCCCTCTCTCAGCAAAGACCAAGAGGAAGCCGGGCGGGTGAAGCCACAGCTCCCTGGGGACATGACAGAATGTGGCTGGGCAGGGCAGGCTGGTGCGGGGGTCAGGGTGGGGGCCCTGGTCCATCCTTGGGTGCAACAGTGACATTCCCAGGGGTGGGGCCAGGTGGGGGTGCGGGCATGGGGAGGCTGGGGTGGGGCGCAGAGAAATGGGTGATGGAACCCCTTCCACAGAGGGTCTGAAGTATGAGAGGCCGTCCAACACGAGCGGAGGGAAGGTGGCCCTGCCCCTCGGGGCCAGGCCCGCTCAGCCTCCAGCCCCTGTGCCTGGGAAGGGGGGCTCAGCCGGAGAAGCGGGCCACTGAGCTCCGAAGCATCATGCTTGTGCTCTGGGCTGCTTTCAGAAGATGGCTCCTTTTGGGGGACAAATGGGCCGCTGTAGACAGACCGGAGACTCCAAAGCCGCCCTGATGCTTGGGTCTGGAACACTTCAGAACGGCGTCTTAAGCTCTGTCTTCCAAAGGCCAGCCTTGGCCAAAGTGAGCAGGACAACACTGAGCGTCCCACTCGGAGGACAGAGCAGGCCCCTGCCGACCGTTCCTGGTCTGAGGGCAGCGGCTCAGGGCTTCCGCTCGCCGTCTCTTTACAAACAGAAGGCGTTTTTCTGCTCTGTGGTTGGAAAGTGCTGTTGAAGGACCAACGGGTCACAACATCCTGAGCATGGTGCCTAAAGCATCCCAGCAGAAGGGGGGTCACTGCTCGTGCTTCTCCTGTGGGAACAGCCGCGATGGCGGGAAGCTGCCCACGACAGCAGTGCCGGGCCCGTCCACACCGGGGCCTCCCTCTGGCCGGCACCAGGCCCCCAGGCCCCCTTGCGGCCACGCTGCCAGGCCCCGGCCACGCCGGCCGGCTCGTCAACCCTCTGGCCCTCACAGTCCACTTCCCCCGGGTCTAGACCGCCGGCCCCTGCTTCCTTCCTGGGACGTCCACAGAGGACGCCACAGGGGGCCCACCCGTAGCTCCGACCCCGCGCCCGGCGCACCATGGCTGCCCGAGCCCACCAGGCCCTGGCTGCTCTGCCGGCCCCGCCCCCGCCCAGCTCCCCGCAGCCGTGCGCCTGCCTCTCTGCTCCCTGAGTGCGGTCGGGCCCTCTCTTGAGGGACCTCAGCAGAGCTGCTCCCCCAGAACAGATTTCAGTCCTGGTCCTTCCAAGGACAGGGACACCCTGACCGTGCCCCAGGGGGAGCCCTGCCCTTCGCCTCCCGAGGGGCCTCCGGGGGCCCTGGGCTGCTGCCTGGTCACTCATCGAGGCTCCAGGCGCCCACCACGTGCCATGGCGTCCTCAGCCAGATCCCTGCTGTGCCCGAGCATGTCCACGGCCACTCACTCCCGGGCCTGGCCCCGGCCCCGGCTGTTTTGGGGGTCATGTGACAAGTCACGGCGGTCTGCCCACTGGGGCTGGGCGGCCGAGGTGCGTGCAGCCGTGCCGGGGGGCAGGGGGTGACGATGTGGCCAGAACCCCGTAATCATCGGGTCGGCAGCCCGTTTCCCCAGCTCCTCCAGTGGAAACACAAGGGCTTGTGGAATGGAGGGGCTGGTCTCCAACAAAGCGCTTGAAAAGCAAACATGAGTCGTGAGAGGACCAACAACTAGCAATCATGACTCCTTCTGAGAGGGGGTCAAGGGCCCAGACGCGGTGACCACAGAGGCACGGCCAGCACCGCCCCCCACAGACCGGCAGCCCTGCCGAAGCAGGCGGGTCCCCCTGGAAGGGGAGGCGCTGAGAACAGCACCAGGCAAGGGGCCCCGTGAACCGCCTTTCTGGAGGCCAGGGCTGCGTGAGAGCCCGGCGGCACCAGAACCCACTGGACAGGCCCATCCTGGGGCCCCGTGGCCCCTCATCCTTGCTCTACAGAGGGGGCCAGCGGGGGCCAGCCTGTCGCCGTGCGCCCTGCTCCCGGCTGTCACGAGGGCAGGGCAAGGTGGATGCTCTGCGCAGGGTGGGCACTGCTCCCCCCGCTTCCGGGACCGGGGAGGGCCCCTCCCAACACCCCGACACCCGGGGCGCACGAGCGCCTGCTGGGCCGAGAGCCTGACTGGAGGGGCAGCACGTGTGTGAGGGTGGGTGTGGGGGGGGTGCGCACGAGGGCAGGAGGGCTGGCGCCAGGCTGAGTCCGCGCACTGTCTCCCCGTCTGTGTGTCTCTCCCGGTCTCTTCCTTTCTCTCTCGTGTCTCCCTGTCCCCGTCTCCGTGTCTCTGTGCCCCCGTGTCTCCCTCGCAGCCGCTGTGACCACCAGGAGCAGTCGCCCCGGGTCCCTTCTGCAGCATGAGGGTACAGCGAGGGGCGCTGGTCTCACCGGATGCCCCACAATCGCCGCCAACCTTGGACTTGGGCTGAGCGGCAGTCCACACTTTGAAACGGCACATGATAAAACAGGGAATTGCCCAAATAAACCCTACTCCTGGAGGGGCGTGCACCCCAGGCCCCTCACGGCGGCAGGTCAGACCGGGGGCCTCCGAGCCCACCTGCTGGGCTGTCTGCACCTCCGTCTACACTGCTTGGTCTGTAATACTTGTGCGGCACGCTTACATGACTTTTCATGGCCAACGGTCACCGACAGTACAAATCACCCAGAGCTGGAGGCACCCCGTGAAGCGGCTCTCGGGAGCCAGGCCGACCCCAGAGGGCGGTCACCCGGTGGCCCAGGCCCCGCTGTCTGCTGCGTGATCCCGATGGGAGTCCAGGAGGGCAGACGTGGGGTGGGCCCGAACCCGCTCTTGGAGATGTGCCTCGTGGGGGAACCCTAGCTGGCCCGAGCCCCCAGGCGGGGCCGCTGCGTCCACAGCGCGTGAGAGGGGCCTCGGCAGCGGCCTTCCCGGGCCAGGCAGCGGCGGCCCCGCACAGGGACCCGGCTGGGCCTCCTCGGAGCGCCACCCTCCCTGGGCTTCGGGGCCTCCCGACAGAGGGCTCAGCGGGACGGGAGGGGCGCCCTCCCCTCCAGGGCCTGCTTGACCGGAGCCCGGGACATAGCCCGACAGCCCTGGGGGCCGTCTCCACCTGGGCCTCCCCACACCAAGCCTCAGGGCCACCCTGCCTTCCAGGTCTTCTTAGGACAGCCCACGAGTGGCTCGGGGACGCTGGCACCACGCTGCCACACAGGGTCCATCCTGAGCTGCGTGTCCTCCAGCCGCAGTTCAGGGCCGCGTCACCCAGGCTCCTCCGAGTCCAGGTGGGAAGGCAGAGGCGGCCCAGCACAGGGACAGCGGCGCCCCCTCCAGGCGCCCTGGAGTCTGCCCCTCCCTGGAGTGTGCACACCTAGGCATAGTGCGTTGCCTCCAGACGCCCCCACAGAGGCCCGGGGCCCCCTGCTGCAGGCCGGGCCGTGACCCGGGGCCCCCTGCCCGTGCTCCCCACACCAGCCGCTGGCCTCTCGGACTGCAGAGATGCCCCAGTGAGTGGCCAGAGCAAGCTGTGCTGCCAGGACTAGAAGCCGCCCTGTGCGCCTCCAAGGGCATCAGGACACAGGTGTGTGACCCCCTAAAAGGCCCTCGGTTGGCTTTGAAATTTCAGGAAGTGCACGTTTACGAAAAATATAGTGGCTACTGCAGACCCGTTCTGGGTCACACTTGGGCGCTCAGCGCCCCGTGGAGGGCAGCCCTACCCTGCCAGCTTCTGTCCCCCCATAGCTGGGCAGCTGTCCCTGCCTGCAGCCCCCGCCGGGAGGGGCGGCCCGGCCCAGCACCGCTCCGGAACGCAGGGCTCCGGGGTGCTCTTCCCTGAAAAGATCCCTGTCCCGTTCGGACCCCCTGACTCAGCCGTGCAAGCCAGCAGCTCCCTGACCGTGTCCCGCGGCCTCGGTGGGGACCCGGCGCGGGGCCCCATGCCCAGGTGTTGCCGGGACCCCACGCACCAGTCTGCAAACCTGCACGGCGTCGCTGTCCCCAGAACTTCCTTTGAAGCCCCCTCCCCGAGAAAGGGCTGTCCACGAAGGAGGAGGGGAGATGGGGAAGCCCCCGCGCAGGCGAGCACCTTTACAACACTGGGTCCCGAACCACCTCCAGAGAAAAGGGTCTGGGCAGCCCTTCAGCTCCCAGCCCTCTGGCCATTAACAGGGCGCTCTGTCCAATGTGCGAGGGTCCTGCTAAGGGGGGCGGGGAACGTGACCCCGGCCTGCGTGCGGAGGCGACAGAGCCCGCAGGTCGAGCCCCGAGCCTGCGCACAGAGCAGCCGCGGACCCCGGTCCTCCTACCTCGTTGCCTAGCAAAGCAGAAACACAGGCTTCCGATGCATCGCAGATGGCCGTGAGGTCGTGGCCCCCCTCCAGGGCCAGGACGATCCGGCCGCCGGCCAGGCCCATCAGCTGCTTCGTCAGGTACCCGAAACCTGCAACAGGAAACGGGAGACGTGAGTGGAGGGCGAGGGCGGGCCGCGGAGCCGACGCCTGGCCGCGGATCAAAGCCCCCAGAAACGCATTACATCACATCACAGAGACCCAGGGGGCCGGCGCTCTGAAGCACATAATGGAAGCCAGGTCTGACTGTAATAAATTCATTGAAGAACTTCGGTTTGGGATTCTTTTTGATCTGTTCAAGAGTAGGAATTACGGTTTCGGTGCTTTGATTTTATAACGCCGCAAATCATTTCGTGTGGGGGAAGGAAGGAGCCCCAGCAGGAGCCCCCTGGCTCTCAGGCCAGGGCCACAGAACAGACCTCAAGAGCGTGTCCTGGGGCTGCGTCCTGGTAGCCTGGGGACCGGAGACACCCAGGGGTTCTGGCCGGCCAGGGTGCTGGGCACACGCGTGTGCACACACCACGGGCACATGCACCACAGTGCGTGCCCCTCCCAGACTCACGCACCGCATCTGGCGCGTCTGGGTCTCATCAATAGCCACAGCGCGCCCCCCGCACCCACCTCCCCTGCTGCCAGCGAAAACGCTTGACGGGCAGAGGTGATTAGCATCCTCGCCAGACCATTCTGATGTGTATTAAAGCTGGAGAAAACCACGCCACCCTCAGGGGCCTGTCCCAGGCTGCGTCAGCAGACGGGGCCCAGTGTGGGGCCGTCACCTCCTGGAGCTTGGAAACAGTGATGGGCCCCGAGGCCGCCAGGAGGGCCACCAGCCCCTCGGCTTACGGCACTTTCTCCGAAGGGAAGGCCGGTGCAGGCCTGACCGGGCAAGTGCGTGGATCCGTGGGCGCCGCTTCTCCAACAGCATTTGCTCACTCTGTGTCTCTGCCTTACATTTTGGTAATATTTGCAATATTTTAAACTCGGTTCTTATGATCGCGTGTGTCACAGTGATCCGTGATCACAACTCCCGCAAAGCTCACATGAGGGTCGGCACAGGTCGGTGGTAATGTTTAATTACAGTATGTATGTTGTTTTAGAGGCAACATTACTTCACGCCTAACAGACCACGTGGTGGCGTAAACTAATTTCTATTTGCACTGGGAAACCCACACACTCGCCGGCCTCGCTCTATTGTGGAGGCCGGGCCTGAGCCCGCGGGGTCTCCGAGGGGAGCCTGTAAGTGCAGAGGGTCAGGCCACGGGGGGCAGCAGTCTGGCCACGCACGGAGGGGTGCTGGGCGCGCTGTCCGCTCTCAGCCTCTGCCCAGTCGGTGTGTGGGCCCCCGGCCGGGGTCAGGGAGGGCTGAGGTCTGTGCTGGGGCACGGCCACCACGAGGGCCACCCCGTGCATCTGCTGTTTGCCCTGGGTTCTCTGGGGGGGGGGCGCTGCCGCGTTTCTGGTAAGACACAACACACTGTTACTAAAGGGAGACTTGAAACGCAGAGAGCGCCTGGCCGTGAGCACGGCGGAGTCCAGACCGCGCCCCCGGCCGCCCGCGGACCCGACTTACATCTGGCGGAGAGGTGGTAGCCGCCCAGCGGCGTGGGGTGGCCCTCCACGGCGTCGAAGCCCGAAGACACGAGCACCACGTCCGGGGCGAACTCGCTGGCGATGGGCATGACCACGGTTCTGCGGGGGGAGGGGTGGCACGGGGTCAGCTCCGGGCACGGCGGGGAGCAGGAGCCTGGCCCAGGTCGGCAGGACGAGGGCTCCGCGGGGGGGCCGGGCTCCGAGGACTCGCACCCCGAAGGGGATCAGGGCCCACTTCACAGATACAGGCCCCGCCGTGGATGCCCGGGGCGCCACCACACAGGGCTCCGGAGAAGGCTCGAGGACTGTGCTGGGGCGACCCATGACCCCCGCAGGGCCGCCGCCCCCGGCCTGCTGACGTCTCCCCTGTGCCTCGGCCTCCGTCCCCGGCCGGTCCTGTCGCTCCTGTAGGTGCTCCCCGCCCCCCACGCTCCCTTTATGTGGCCCGGATTCCAGACAAGCACAGTCGCGGACTGCCCCGGAACCAGGGGCCCGCAGCTGTGGGGTTGAGAAGACAGGGGGGTCCCTGAGTGGCCTCGCTCCCACCCGCACCCCTGCCCCAGGCCACAGCGCCCGCCACAAGCACCCGGACGCTGGCAGGCCCACGGGGGTGGGGGGGGGGGAGGTCACTGGTTCATCTGACACCTGAGCTCCTCACAGGGACACCAGATGAGCGCACTTGAGAGACAGGACAGATAAGAGTGGACGCCCCCCCCCCCCGCGAGCCTCCGTGGCCCGGTTCCATCAGGGAGACAAGAACAAAGGTCACGTGAACGCTGGAAAACGCAGTCTTAGCACAAAACAAGCACTTGCGAGCGTGCGGCCTGAGCACCCTCGGCCACGGGGAGCGCGTGTCCCAGCCAGAAGCTCCGCGCCCTCACCCGTCACTTACGCCTGCTCTCTGGCTCTATTTGAGTTTGAATCTATCACCACAGACTCCCGGAGTCTCCCTCCTCCCTCCGGCGGGGCGGGCAGCGCTGCGGGCGCGGGGACCCGTGTGCCTCCTCAGAGCTCGACGCCTGGGTGTCCCTGGTCCTGCGGGGCGGCCCTCGCTCTGGGGCACCGCAGGGCCCTGTCCTGCTGCTGCGGCTTCCCAAGGCCTGGGCGCCCCGCGGCTCATCCCGCACGGCCCCTCCCAGCCTGGCGTGCTGGGAGCGCCGAGGCCAGAGGGCGCCGGGGCGGGTGCGAGAGCCGCCGCGGTCCCTCCCGTCACAGAACGAACTTGGCCGTGAAGTGTGCCAGCGAGGTCAGCAGTCGCCTCGGGCCCACAGAACCCACAAGAACGGTTTCTCCCTTCGGGAGCCGATGGGAGTCCCGACCTCAGGCCGTGGACGTGGCGAGAGCCCCGGGGCACCGCCCACGAGGGCAAGACCCTGCAGGACGCGAGGGAGGGGCCCGTCCGGGAGGAGGGCGTCTGTGACTCAGGAGGAGCCTCCGGCTTCCCTCCGATCAGGTCGGGCACCGGGAGCGTCTGCTGCGGAGACAGGCGCCCGCTTCACCCCCGGCCCCCGGCCAGCCCAGAACCGCTTCCGGAACCTCGCGCCGGGCGAGCCCGGGAGACCAGCGCCGGCCTCGGAACCTCTCGCTTGCTTCCGTTCGCCTTTCCTCTGAGGCCGCGCCCCGTGCACAGGGCTGTGTCGGGACTGCCTCAGCCACAGGCTGGCGAGGGCAGCTCCGCGCAGGGTCTGCCCCGCGGGGACGTCCGTCGGGCGCTGCAGGTCGGCACGCCAAGGGCCCGAGAGAGCAAGTGGGGTCTTCGGGCCGCGGGGCCTTTGCTGCCACCACTGGACGCTGACCTCGTCGTGCGAAAACAGCCACACCCACACGCGAACACAGGCGCAGCACTTCCGCTAAATCTTAAAAACCACGAGGTGGGGGCGCCTGGGGGGCTCAGTCGGTTAAGCGTCTGACTTCAGCTCAGGTCATGGTCTCACGGTTTGTGAGTTCGAGCCCCGCATCGGGCTCTGCGCTGACCGCTCGGAGCCTGGAGCTACTTAGGATTCTGTGTCTCCCTCTCTGCCCCTCCCCTGCTCACGCTCTGTCTCTCAAAGAAGAAAAAACAAAACAGCCCCACGAGCTGGGATCTGGCCCACGCCCACCTCAGACTCCGGCAGGACAATGCGCCCAGGACACCGGCCCTGAATCAGAGCACGTTCCCCTGTGTCACCAGGACTCTGCAACCCACGTTCCCTGATTCTGCAAACACACAGTGCACAGCCTGGTCTCCTACGCGCCCCGCGGGCTTCAGCACGGGCGTCAGAGCCAGGGTTAAGGCCACGTCCCCTGCATCCGAGTCACGGCCAGGGACGCACTCCGCCTCCCTGCTCACGCAGGACGGTCCCCCCTGAGGACCTGGGTCTCCCTCGGTGGCCCTGGACGGCTGGCGGGCCTCACGTAGGCCTGGTCTTCAGGCAGAGGAGCCGTCTCAGCCACGTGGCCGGTGTGGATTTTAAAGCCAAGACCTCTTCTCGACGAAAACCATGACGTTCTCTGCGGACACCAACCGGCTCGTCCCAGAGCGCTGAGGCGGCCGTCTGTTCTCCGCCCTGGAGGACCGCCGAGCTGCTCTGTTCCCAATGCCGCTGCGACACAGGAGACACAGCCGCATGGAGATCAGCCCTGAAGGAGGGCGACACCGCGAGTCCTCGGCGTCCACGCGGGCTCCGTGGCATCGCCGCAGCGCCAGTCAACGAGATGCGAAACACGGCTGATCCCGTGTCTGTGTGCGGGGGGGGGGCGGGGGGGCTGGCGTACAACACACGCCCGCGCTGCCCCCGGGCTCAGAGCCTCCGGGTCGAGCTCGAGATCCCTTGCTCAGCTACGAAAACCTGCCGTGGCAGAGTGCCCGGCGGGCGCGGAGGGGGCTCCAAGGGGAGCGCCCGGCGGGCGCGGAGGGGGCTCCAAGGGGAGCGCCCGGCGGGCGCGGAGGGGGCTCCAAGGGGAGCGCCCGGCGGGCGCGGAGGGGGCTCCAAGGGGAGCGCCCGGCGGGCGCGGAGGGGGCTCCAAGGGGAGCGCCCGGCGGGCGCGGAGGGGGCTCCAAGGGGAGTGCCCGGCGGGCACGGAGGGGGCTCCAAGGGGAGTGTCAGGCGGGCGCGGAGGGGGCTCCAAGGGGAGTGCCCGGCGGGCGCGGAGGGGGCTCCAGCCCATTTCCGGTGGGCCCTGGGAAGCGTCTCTTCCGCCCACGGGCACTCTGCCTCTTGGCCTCTGGGAAGGGGGCCGAGGGCTCTCCTGACGGCCGCATCAGCCTTCTAGAACCCCTTCATCACCATCCGGTCTGGGACCCCCACGCAAAACATCTACATTTCATGGTGTTGGAAAGAATACGGGAATGTGGCCTCAGGTTTTATTTCTAGAATGGAATTTGAACAAACAACTTGGTCACTGCAAATAAGAAGATGGACATATCTGCCTTCTCTCAAATCATCTCTCTAAGGCGAGCGCGCCTGTGGGCCGCCGCTGACCTTCCTCAGGGCACCGCAACAGCGGACCCGGGGAGCGGGGGGCTTCCCGGGCCTCGCACCGTCCTCCGTTAGCAGAGGGCGGCAGCCCGTCTGCCAGAGAACAGATGGGCCCGTGCCTGTGCCCTGCATCCCCTCTGCAGGAGAGAGGACGGCACCCGGTCCCCAGGAACCACATGGCTCAGCAGGGCTGCGGCTGGTGCCCTCCCTCCCTCCGGCCTGGCCACTCTGTCCCAGCCTCTGGGGTTTATGGGGCACGTACGGCTGGCAGGAGCATTCCTCACAGGCCACCCCGTGACATCAGGTGACGCAGGGGGTGCAAACTCCCACAGGGGCGTCTGCATGCAGGAACCGATTCCGCCCTGGGCTCCTGCTTCCAGGAGGTGGCGGCTTTTTTGGTTTGTCTCCCAACCAGGGCCCCACTGAAACCCACCAAACTCGAGGTGGTCACGAGCCTCAGGCGTGGCGCTGCCTCAGGGCCGTGCCCATCTGTGCCTGAGAGCGCCGGGGGGGCTGGGGGGTGGCCCCCACGTGCCCCAGGAGTCTGGCCCGCACCGCCGGCCCAGGGACTCTCCCGCCACATGGCACAGGAGAGCTCTCGAGCCAGCACCTTCTGCCCGTCCTCAGCGCGCACCTTGGGTGGGGTCTGCAGCTCCACGTCGGCAGCCAGAGTTCACGGAGGCGAGCTGCCTGACGGACACACACAGCTGCCGCCCGGCCCCGACGGGTCCCCCGGGAGCTGGGTGCCCCGGGCACCTGATGACACGAGTCTAACAGCCGCGGCGTTCTGATGACCGAGGACGCCTTCTGTCGGACGCCCTGCAGATCCTGGCTTCGAGGGCCGGCGCGGCTGCCGACAGCTGGCTTCGCCGTGCGCCTGCGCGGCCGCGGCCCCGGGGCTCTGGGGGCTCCGGGTGTCCAGAGGCGGCCGAGTCCAGCACCCGGACCCCGCTTAGAGCGCGGGTCGGAGCGCCGGTGGAGGTGGAATCACGTCAAGGATGGGAACCGCCTGACGCGGCCCAGGCCCGCTCCCCCGGGGCCGAGCGGGGACGGCTCCACGGGCGGGTACAGCATCACCGCACCCGCCTGCGCGCCCTAGCGCCTGAGGGGCCCCGCCATCCCCGTCCTGCGCCACCTCGAGGGCGGGTACCAGGCTCCAGGGCCGGAACGTGAGCTCCCCGCCCGGCCTGGCAGTCGCCTCGCGCCCTCAGGAAGCCCCCCCCCGCGGGAAGGGAGGGGCGTGGAGCCTTCCAGAGCCAGCACTGCCTTCAGCACGCGAGGCCCCGGGCGTGGACCCAGCGTGTCCACGGCAGCGCCCCCGGACGGACAGACCCGCCTGCGGCGCCTCCGCACTGCGCTCGCCCACGAGGCTTCCACGGGAGGCGCTGTGCTCGCGTGTCCACGACGATAAACAAATAAAAACCAAAGACGATTTTGTAAAGCGTTTTCTGGAAGGAAACACAAAGGGACAAGCCCCGCGGAGCACCTGGCGGAGGTAACACGAGCTCAGAGACCCTCCATCCTGGGGTCGCACTGGAAGGTCAGGGCACGAATCTGCCCCGTCGCTCAATTTAAAGGCAAATCGCGATTCGTTAGAAGATTAAAGTTACCACTTCAAGAAACCCGGCCTCACTGCCACCTCTGGCGACCTTCACAGCAGCACACCTGTGTCGACGCTCCGACCTAAAGGCGCAGGACCCCGGGCGCGGACGGCAGGTCGGGGAGGGGCCGCGGCGCACCGCCCGCCGCCAGAGCCCCTGCCCCGCTCCCCGCACTTCAAAGCCCGTCCCGGACGGCGCTGGTTTGAATTAGGGCTGCCTTCTCTGCTCCAGCCTGAGCCTGCGGAGAAAGTGCCGCCGCTTCTGGATCTCGTTAGGGGCAATTTTCTTATCTCGTCTTCATCTCGGGCTTGATCTCCCCAAATGCAATGTGGCAGGCCGTGGGGCTGAGTGACAAGGTGCTGCCTCTGAGGCGCGTACTGTCCCCAGGGGCCCCCAGAAAGGGGGAGACGGGCCCTGACCCTTCTTCCCCAGCCGATCGATGCCCAGGGAACCATAAGTTGTAAACTTCAAAGTGCTATTTTACATTTAAATCAATAAAAAAAGCCCTGAAACAATTTTCCTTTTCAAAGAAGCGACTCAAGGTTTACAAAGTTCATTTGCTAAGGTATCATCATGTACGCACTTGGCAGGAGATTAAAACACAATGTCACCAGAGACTTGGAGAGAAGGGTTCATCTTAAAGGCTGAGCCAGGGCGGGAGGGAAGTGGGGGGGGGCGTCCCCGGGGCCGGAGGGCCACCTCCCGGAGCTGGGCGTCTCCGTCACAGGACCAGGCACCCAGTGCGGCTGAGGCCCGGCGGAACTGGGTGCGTGTGCGTGTGTGCGTGTGTGTGTGTGTGTGTGTGTGTGAGAGAGATGTGAGCACACAGCGGCCCCGCTGCTCCCGTCGGCCAGGCCGAGCACAGCGCCACCCTCTGGCCACGCCACAACTGGCCGCCGCGTGCCCTGGGGTTCCTGGCAAACCCCCGCTCCTCGGGGCAGGTGTGCAGACATTTCCTTCCCAAGCAGCCTTCCGGGAGGGCTGGTGCTCAGCCCCGGCGGCTGGCCCGGCACGGGCTTGGGTTTCGTGTGGCCGATAACCTAACTGTGCCCATGAGCAAACTTCCAGAGACCGTGTCCATGGGGAGAGTCCCTCTCCTTTAAATGAGGCGGGCGATTGTCAAAACTACTCATCTCTGACAAGGGGTAAGAAGAAACATCAAAATTAAGCCAATGAGAGAGGAGAAAGTGTCTGGGAAAAGTAAGGACCCAGAAATCAGCGGGGGAGGTGGCAGAGGCGGATCTGTAGCAACCAGCCTCGCCGCCCCAGACGCTGGCCGACTGCGCTGACTGAACCGGACCTGCGCCGGCCTGTCTGTGGCCCACGGGCGCTGGGGAAGGGACCGGCCCTCACACAGCTGCGCGCGTCGCCAGGCCCAACCGTCCTGAGTTTGGGGGTGGATGCCGCGGGGGTCCTGTGGCCCACGCAGGGCCCCCAGAGCCCGCGGCAGGGGCTGCGGCTCGACGCTTACAGCCGCGCCCTCCTGCGGAGCCACACCCACCAGAGACACACGCATTCCCACACCTGCACACCTGCCTCCACGCCCACAGCCACATGCGCGTGGATGCACACACACGCCGGTCCAGGTGTGTGTCACGCACGCACACGCCTGCACACACGTGCGTTCTGTTCAGGTGAAGCAGAGTAAGAGCAGGGAGGTCGAGGAGGAGGAGGGAGGGAGCTTCACGGGGCTCCACCTCCCGGGGCACCGGCAGTGCCAACGCAGACCGAGAGACTGAGCGCCCTGGGCAGCCCCCTCCTCGCGGGGCCCCAGGACCCCGGTGCCCCGCACTCCGGGGAGAAGGGAGAGGCCGCAGCAGAGCGCCTGCGCTGCTGGGGGTCTGCGTGTGGTGGCAGGGACCACCTGTATCGGCCCGGGTCCGAGGAGTCCCTGTTTGCTGAGAAGGGCAAACGCGCGTTTTGGAAGGCCGAGCGGCCTGCCCCGGCTGAGCAGAGCAGCGCGAAGGGGGCGGCGGCGGGGCCGGAACACGCGGATTTCCGTCTCTCTCGTCCCACAAGGGCCCCGCGGGAAGGAAGATCAGGAGATCGTGGAATCTCGCCAGACGCGGCCTCCACCCTCCACCCTCCACGAGTGTCAGGTGTTCTGAGCCCGGCACCGAAGTCCTCGCCTGGGACCCCGGGACTCCCGCTTCTCCCGCTGCCCGCCCGAGGGGACAAGACAGCCTCGGGACTCCGCTGAGGCTCCCAGAACCAACTACGGAAACGCCCGCTGTGTGTCCCCTCTGGGGACGCCGGGGGCGGGGCTTGGGTGTGCTCTAGGAAGAGGAAGGTCAGAGAACACCAGTACAGCCAGGCCAGAGCTGGGGACACTGGCGGGGAACCCCAGGTGTTTGAAAGGTGTCCTGGGGACAGGAAGCAGGGACACTTACCTGAAGGCCGCCAAGTACTCTGCGTCTCCCATGGGGGGGTCAAGGCCGCCGGTGAAAGCCATGTTGACGTTGAAGCCCACACCTGGGCCTGTGCCCACCTGAGGGGGAGAGAGCAGCCTGGTCACGGTCTGCGACCGGAGACCGACCAGGGCCCCCGCCCGGGGGCTGCAAGGCGGAGCCTGAGCGCTGTGCTCCCAGCATGGGCTCCCAGGGTCCCCGACACCAGGACCCAACAACGGAGCGGGGCTCTCGGCCCCCCGAGCCTCGGGGGCACGGGGCACCCTTCTCCCCTGGCCGCGCGCAGCAGTGTTTGAAGGCCTGCCGCTCTGCCGTGTAGATGCCAACGGAGGCGCAGAAATGTCTGCGAAGGAGCCTGGCCTTCCCTCCCTCCTTCCAGGAAATAAGACCCAGAGTCTGAAGAAACTTCTCCGCTGGGTGTCGCGGCCTCTTTGTTCAGAGCGAGGGCAGGCTCTGCCCGGGGTCGGGGTCACGAAGGAGCCCTGAGCCTGCCCAGCCCCCCGCCCGTGTGGCACCGGATAGCCGGCAGACAGCACAGCGTCCTGCCCGACAGACAGAGCCGGGCCGGGAGGCAGGGCACGCCCGCTCACTCTCCTCGGCCTGCCCTCGCGCCAGCGGCGACGGCCAGTGTTTCCCTCGAGCTGCAGACGAGGGAGAGGCCACGCGGGCACACGCACGGAACGCGGTCCGTGCCTGCCTGACACCTCGGGCCCAACGGGGGCAGCTGTGCCCGTGCAGGGGCCGCGCACGCCTGCCCTCGTGCCAGCGGCGCGGCCCTGCTCACCTCGTCCGGCGCCCCGCTGCCCGGGAAGAAGTTCCCGTCGTCGTAGCGGTGGAGGGAGATGTAGAGGACGCTGGGGTCGCTGTAGAAGGCCTGCTGCGTCCCGTTTCCGTGGTGCACGTCCTGACAGGGCGGGGGGAGCAGACTCAGAGCTGGTGGGCGCCTCCAGGCCCAGCGTGGCCACCCGGGAGGCGCAGGGCCAAGGGACAGGAAGGAGAGCCCCAGGCTGCGTCCTCGTCTGTGGCCCTCGCCCTCAGCACCGTGGCGCAGTGACCGTGGCGCAGTGACCGTGGCGCGCTGGCCGTGGCGCACTGCACTTTCCAGCAAAGGGGAAGAGGCTGGCGTTCCAGCCCCACCCAGAGGCCACGACTTTTGGGACAAGGTCCTCTGGCCACGGCCACGCCTGTGAGAAGTGCGTGGACAAGCGCAGGCGAGGCGCCAGCTCTGAGCCGGACGCTGGGGTGCAGGAGGAGGCCGTCGCCGGGGGCCGGGGGCGGCAGGTGCACACGGCTCAGGGGCCCCCAGCCCCAAGCTCGAGTGACGAACTGCTTTTTAAATTTATATTTAAATAGTTTTTTAAAGTTTATTTCGAGAGACAAAACGAAAAGGGAGGGGCAGAGAGAGGGAGAATCCCAAGCAGACCTCATGCTGTCAGCAGAGCCTGATGCAGGGCTTGAACCCCCCAAACCATGAGATCACGACCTCAGGAGGAACCAAGAGTCAGACATTTAACGGACTGAGCTTCCCGGGCATCCCTTAATTCTTTCTTTAACGTTTATTTATATAGGGGGGAGGGGCAGAGAGAGGAAGACACAGAATCTGAAACAGGCTCCAGGCTCTGAGCTGTCAGCACAGGCTTGAGGCGGGGCTCAAACCCACGAACCATGAGATCGTGACCTGAGCCAAAGTCAGACACTCACCCGACTGAGCCCCCGGGCGCCCCAAACTGCTTCTAACCACAATGCCTGTGTTAAAAGCAGAAAAGTGGGGCAGCCAGGCTCCCGCCAGGCCTGAGGCCACGCACGGCCGGGTCAGCACCGGAGAGGCCACCAGGCTGGGCAGCTGGCTTCGCACGTGAGTAGCTTCGTGCCGGTCAGGGATTTGAAAGCCTGGGAACTGCTTGGTGTCTCTGTTGTTTATTAAAGTCGTCTGTGAGGGGCGTCTGGGTGTTTCAGTCGGTTGAGCGTCCAACTCTGGCTCAGGTCATGATCTCATGGTTTGTGAATTCGAGCCCCGCGTCGGGCTCGGTGCTGACAGCTCAGACCCTGGAGCTGCTTCGGATTCTGGGTCTCCCTTCCTTCCTGCCCCTCCCCTGTTCACACTGTCTCGGTCTCTCAAAAATAAACATTAAAAAAAGTTTAACATTATGCTAAGAAGAATAAAAGCTCTCTGAGCTCACGAGAGGAGGCGCGGCAGGCCGCAGCCCGGGCAGCGGGGAAGACGCACACCGAGGCCCCACGGAGGGAGCCCTGCCTGCGCGCGTGCCGCTCCCGTGGGGGGCGCGACCCGGGGTCAGTGGCCCCACAGGCATCACGCCCCCCCCAGCGCCCTGGCCACGCCTTGGGGTGGACCCGGGGCTGTCAGCAGCACATCTACTCGCTGGGGGGGAGCGGAGGCCCGGCTCACGGCGACACGGGGCCAGGGGAGGAGGGCCCGGACCCGGGCGGCTGCACGGCCTCCGGCACGTACGCGCCCGTGACCAGTGCCCGGCACCTGAGAGCTGGCGGGCTCTGCGGGGCTGTGGTGTGGTGTTTCTCTGCCCCCCAGGAAGGCCTCTGCAGGCACTTAACCCCCCGAGCGTCTGTTTCCCTTCCCCTTGCAAACTCTATAAAATGCATCATCAACACTCGACAGAACAAGAGAGAACGAAGAATGAGTGCCGTCAAGGGACAGGCGGCCGTGTGGCTGCTGTGAGTTCAGACACGGCCACGGTTCTCTCACTGGTGGTCCCCCTCCAGGCGGCGGGTCCCGCAGAGAACCGGGCGGGGGCTGCACCGCGTCCAGGGGCCACCCGGCTTCCCCAGGAGGGTCCGACATGCACGGCGGCCCCCCAGCCGCGGGACAGCCCGGCCCGGACCCCGACGCCCGGCCCCCCTCGGGGAGGGCCCCACTCACCCAGTCCACTATGAGGGTCTTGCTCACGTCCAGCCGCTGCTGGAGAAGCTTGGCGGCGATGGCCACGGAGTTGAAGTAGCAGAAGCCCCTGCAGGCGGGTCGGGGACATGGAGGCAAACATGGCTCTCGTTTCTCGTCCGTCTTTACGCAAGTCCCGTGCGACTTGAAGACGGTCTGAACTCGCAGCTGCCTTCACTGACGCTGCCAAGGGGTGCACAGACCCCCACAGGTCTGCCCGCACGCCCCGGGCCAGGGACCCTGCCCTCGACGCGCCAACGCCCCGGGCAGGGGCCCCACGCGCACAGGCGGAGGTCATCAAGGCTCCCCGCTCACTGCTCATCCGCCCTGCTCTCGGACGTGTGAGAACGACACCTGAGTCGGTCCCGTGACCAATTCTGGGTCTCCCGGGGGATGAGAAAACAAGCAATTCAGCAAAACCGGAACTCCACATCCAGCAGCCCCTCCACTGAAATTACCGCAAAGATGGGGAAACCCAGGGCAGGGAGGGGTCCTGTTTCTGGAAGCCAGGCCGGGAACCCCAGGCCGCAGGCACGGCTCATCCTGACCCCGCGGGGGCGTCCACGCGGGTTCACGCCGCAGAATGCCCAGCCGCTTCGAGTCCGATCAGAACGCACCTCCACGGAAGGAGGGTCTCGCTCCTAGATGACATGGAGGGTCCTGGATCCTGGCGCCACCGGGCCGCAGGGCTGGGCAAGGCTGCGTCTAACCTGAAGCCCTCCCCCTCTGCTCTCCAGCAGCGGCGGCCTGGTGCCCTCACTTCTGGATTTGGAGGACACAGGGCTCCCGCTGGCCCGTCTGCTCCTTCAGGAACGTGGGTCCGGCCTGACGCCCCTCAGCCGTGTTCCAGCTGCTCCCAGAGGCAGGCAGGGTCCCCGCCGTGCTGTCCGACCCACCCTGCCCTTTGGGACACAGCCCAGACCTCACCTCTCTGACCTCCACCAGCAGCGCCAGTGCCCCTGCCTGTCCCCCGGGCGTGGGACGCCACATCCTGCTGGCTGAGTGGCTTCCCACAGCCACCAGACGACACCACGGTCAAGCCACCCCCAGGCTCCACGGCACTCGGGACACAGCTGGTGAGGCCCAGCGTCCGGTGTCTGTGACTGCCCCGGGGGGTCCCCACCGGCCTCTGACCCTCGCAGGGGAACCTGGGCCATCACCTCGGCCGGCTCCTCGGATGTGCGTGTGGTCTGGGGCACCCACGGCCCCAGACGGAGCCCAGACCGAGCTGACCCTGTGGTCATGACCTTGAGGCGTCAGTCTCACTAGTACCACACCACAAGCAGGTCAGCTAAAATGCTGCACGCGAGCCTAAGGGATTTGCCTAGAATGTTCTAGAACAATGAAGCGTCACAGGAACTCATCCCAGTGCAGGTGAAGTCCACACCAACCATGTACGAGACTGGAGACGTCTCCCTCCCCTCTCTGGGTCGGTGGCCGCTCGCCACAGCTGGTGGGTGAAGGGCGGCCCTTCCGTATCGGAGTCGGAAACCTGCCCCCCCAACCCCCCACGCCCCGCCCGCAACGGCCCTGCCTACATACATGGGCGTGCTCTCCTCCGCGTGGTGTCCCGGGGGCCGGACCACAGCGAAGCCGTTCTGCGCACAGCACCCGACGTTGGGGAGAAACGGGGGAAAGACAGGTTTCACGTTAGTGAGAAGATGGCACAGGCCACACACGAGGACACAGTCATCGCGCAGCAGGACGCGCAGCCGTGGGACAGGACGGGGCAGGGTCTGCGAGGCCTACTGTTGTCATGGTTACTAAGATAAAAGATGACTTCGTCCCTGACTGTTTTTTTCATTTGTTTATTTTTGAGAGAGGGTGAGCAGGGGAGGGGCAGAGAGAGGGAGACAGAGTCCGAAGCAGCTCCAGGCTCTGAGCTGTCAGCACAGAGCCCGACGCAGGGCTCGAACCCACAAACGTGAGATCATGGCTTGACGCTCAACTGACTGAGCCCCCAGGCGCCCCCGTCCCTGACTTTAATTTTTGACAGCGCGAGGGCGAGAAGGCTTGGAGCAGCTGAGCTGGGGGGCCTGGGCAGGGGTGGGCGGGCGCCCCAGGAAGCCAGCTGATGGGAGCCCCTGGGGCACAAGGCTCCTGCCCTAGTTTGGGCTCAGCGCGGACAACACAGTCCCGGGTCCCCCCTGCAGTGTGCGGACCCCACACCCCGTTCAGAGTGCAGGCTGCGCCCCCCTCGGGGGTCCCCATGCCTCCCATCCTAGGACTCGATCACCACGGTGCCAGGACAAGGGGGCAGGTGGCTGGGGGCGGAATCGGCAATGCCAGGGCCCCTGGGCACTCAGCCCGTTCTCTCCACCACGTCTGAGGGGACAGTAGTTCTGCCCGAATTCCGGAAAGCTCCTCCCCTGAGTGGACCAAGGAAAGGACAGGATGCCGGTGACACTGGAGTGTCACCTGAGCCCACAGCGAGCGCCCGCCTGCGCTCGGAAGACCTTCCTGAGGGCACGGGACCCAGAGGAACGCTTCTGAAGGTCAGTGCAAGAAACGTGTCGGGGTTCCGGAAGGCCGCCCTAACTCTGGCCGGGACTTCCCAACGAGTGACACGTGCTGCAGCAGTCGGTGCGGAGGACAGTTGTGACCGGCCTGACACAGGCCGGCGGGTTCAATGCCAAGGACAAGCGCCCAGTGCTGCTGCCTCAGGGTCTGCACTGCAACTTGTCTTCCAGAAACTTCCACCTACAGAACTGTGGTGGTGGAGTCCCCACCGTTGTCTGAGAAAGCTATGCAAACACTGCCCCTTCCCAGCCCCACCCCTGCGCGAGGCCAGACTGATCCACTAAGATGGGCGGTACTGTCACTTGGAGTTAATCAACAGTTTCCACAATCCTGCTGGAGTCCAGTGCGGTCGGGGTGCTGACAGCTCGGACACAGGAGCCCTTGGGGCTCCTCAACGTTGGTGAGGGTGCGAGGTGCTCCCGAGACCAGATCTTGGAGAGCCGCTGTGCGGTCACGCGCTTCCACAGAGGCAGGTGCTCTCGGGGACGAGCAGGGACTGATGGGACGGGCCGGGCCCACCCTCCCCCAGTCACTGCCTTGTCTAGGGGGACCTGCGGGGGCCGTCACCCACCCCCACCCCGGAGAGCCACGTCCTCACTGACCTTCAGCTCCCCCGTGGCCACCTTGAAGACCAGCTCCGCCACGCAGCCCACGGCCAGGCGGGCCGCGCCCGACGAGTGTGCCTCGTTCCAAATGGTGTCGCTGTCCACCTGTGGAGACATGGGCGCTGCGGTGAGGCGCGTCCTGGCCTGTCACCCCACGCCCAGCTCCTGGGGGCCATGCAGCTGGCACTCTCCCCCCAAAATCCCAGTACGGGGCTGCTCACAGGACACACCCAGCTCACATTTGGCCCTTTATTTTTTTTTTAAATGTGCCCAAAAACACTAAACAGGAAGAGAACCATCAACGCAGCAGGAAGGAGAGGGGCCCCTGCTTCTCTCCATCGCCCCGATGTCCTCAGAGCGCAGAGCAGGGGCCGTTTGGTCACCGAGCTCTGCTCCTATTCGCTTCTGCGGCGGCTGCAGGTCGGTGATACTGGCAGCAGAATGAATCGTGAGAGGAACTGGAACGGGAGGTCCCTCCCAAGTCCGACCTGACTCTGCTGAAGACGGGCCAGGGCACGGCTCTGCCGGACCTGACTCTGCGCCAAAGAAAACGGGCCGAGCACGGCTCTGCTGGACCTGACTCTGCGCCGAAGAAAACAGACCAGAGCACAGCTCTGCCGGACCTGACTCTGCGCCGAAGAAAACGGGCCGAGCACGGCTCTGCCGGACCTGACTCTGCGCCGAAGAAAACAGACCAGGGCACGGCTCTGCTGGACCTGACTCTGCGCCGAAGAAAACGGGCCAGAGCACGGCTCTGCTGGACCTGACTCTGCGCCGAAGAAAATGGGCCAGAGCACGGCTCTGCTGGACCTGACTCTGCGCCGAAGAAAACGGGCCAGAGCACGGCTCTGCCGGGAGCGCGGGGCAGGGAGGGAGGAGCCAGGCCCCGGAGGACCCTCGCTCGGAAAACCTGTTCGTGTCCTGGTTTGTGTTTACGGAGACACACGTCTGACTTGTCTGGCTGATGTGGGCGTTCAAGAGGACCAAGAAATCGGATGGGCCAGCTCCGCAAGTCACTTGGTGGGGGGCGGGGCGGGGGTGCCAGGGCAAGGGCACCGGCCACCACCTCCAGGGCAGATGACCGGAGCCGCGGCCGGGCACACTAGGGCTCCCGCGCACGTCCTCGCGGGGGCGCACCCCGCCTGTGTCACCTGCAGCGCAGTGTCCTCCGAGTCCATCCGAGAGCCCGTCCTCTCCAATCACCCCCTCCGGGCGCTGAAGGCTCGGGGACTCTGAGACTGAGGCCAGACGGCTGCACGCAGAGGGGACGCAGCTGGTTCGGGCGGACCGGACCCCGGCCGCGGACAGAGAGCCCGGTCATTACGTGGGGGGCGGGTCTCCTGCCAGGAGCTCTTGAAGCTTCACCTTCAAAGCGAGATGGCTGAAGATACAGTCGTGAGGGGTCCAAGCCACTTCCGGAGGAGGGCTGTGCTTCTCAACGAGCAACCCTCGGTGCTCTGTAAAGTTTCCCAATGTCCCGAGAGCGCTCTGCACTTGGCCGACTCCGCAGCATTAATATGCGACCTTCAAAGGGCGGCTTCTGCTGTGAGGTCACCGTGCTGCCGGCCGCGGACGCAGACACGCTGGCCAGGGCTGGCTCCCTCAGTGCCAGGACCCAGTCACCAAAATCGAAGGGGACGGTCCTCCAGCGAGAGGCGGGGGTCCCACTGCTGCCGCGCCTCCCGGGAAAGGTGGGTGCGGGCGTCCAGGGCAGGCCGCGTGGACGCTGCCCCCTGAGGACCAAAGGCCGTACACACAAAACCGCTCATCATTTCGCCTCAAAATGTGAGGATCTGGGTTTTGAGGCTGGAGCCAGCCGGGCACAGGCTCCACCAGGCCTCTGTGCACAGCCCCGGGGCGGACGCCCTCTGAGGTCTCATCCAGAGTGAAGGGCCCGACCCGGCCGCTCCAGCCCTGAGTGCCGGGTGCGGGAGGCCCCGGGGCGGGCGGGCACTCGCCCCGCAGGAGCGTTAACGAGGGGCCCCAGGGAAGGGCAGATGGCCTGCTCCGTCCCTCACAGCAAACCAGCGGAGGACGGTGCTTCCTGCCGAGATGGAGAAGGGATGTACCGATTCCGGGCACCCCATGGCCCTCGGGGAGCCGGGGAGCTCGGGCGCCGCAGCGCCCACAGGGAGGGGCATTCGCCCGCACCGGGTCCCCCGACGGGACCAGGGGGAGGATCAGGAGGCGGACAGGCTCCTCTTATTTGGTTTGAAAACAAGCAGTGACTTAGAGCCCTGCTTTTAGCACAGGAAAGGCGTTTGCAAGTAACGCTAAAACACCACCCCGCACCCTGGACGCCAACGCCAAGGAAACTTCAGGAAGACGACTGCGTCAACTCCCGGGGCACGCACGCTCCCGCCCGTGCTCAGGCTCCGGGGGTCCACCTGGCCTTCCCGAGACCCCACCAGGGCCACGGCGCCCACACGGGCAGGGTGCTGCTCCCACGGGCTCCCCCTCCACCCGCTCGGCCCGGTGGGAGCGCTGACCGCAGCGCTCTCATGCCCGGATGTGAAGCTGGGTGCCGGCCGTCTGCAGGGGCTCAGATCTGGGCGCACGCTCGGTGGGGCCGCCTGGCTCCAGGCCCCAGGCCCGACTCGAGCTTTCGTTTGCAAATTATAAATCCTGCCTCGCCCGGCACGCTGGCCGCAGGGCAGCCGAATCCAAGCCTTTTCAAGTCTGGCCAAAAATTTGCCCCGAATTAAGAGACTGCAGCCCACTTACAACACAAAATAAAATACCTCTAGGGGCTCAGTCGTGGCCTGAGCAAACGCCGTTCACTCTCTTTCTGACAGGATAATTTTCAAAGCAGTGACTTTTGTAAAGACTCAGGAAGAAAACAATTTTGTTTCATTTCCATAACAGAATCCAGACCAGGGGCTCCCCCTGCGATCTGGGCTCACACGCCGCCCCTGCCCGGCTTCAGCGCGGTGGCTGTGCTGTCCGCTGTGGCCCCTTCCCCGCGTGGCCGACCGCGCTTTCTCAGGCCACAGTGCCCCGATGGCCCGCAGCCCTGGCCCCCGCTCTCGCCCCCCACGCCTCTGTCCTCCGGGGCGACCAGAGCGCGGCGGGGGTGAGGGCCCCTCTCCGTTAGCAACAAGCTCTGGCTGTGGACACCTGACCTTCGCTGCACCGTGGGAAGGGCGCACATCCGGCCCGGAAACCGTGAGAGGCCCCGGTTCTCGGGAGCGGGTCTGCCCAAGGCCACAGTTACCGCGCAGACGGGCAGTCCCCCCTCCCCCGCCACAACTGCATTCAGAGGTGCAGGGGCCCACACGCACCCAGGTCTGCCGCAGCCCGGGCCCTGGTGAGCAGGCTGTCCCTCCTCCGCGCTGGAGGGGAGACCGCCCAGCGCCCCAGAGCCGGTTCCCACGGCGTGCCTGCGGGCCGGACGGCCTTCCTGGAGGAAGGTGCCCGACTGCAGCCTCTGAACGCTCCCGGGCTCCCAGGCCTTTGAAGCCACACGTGTGAGTGGCCAGGCGCCCCGCCCGCCCCTGTTTATGGAAAACACCTGGCAGCAATTACCCACTCGGCGGAGAACGGGGCGGCGAGGTCTGTGGCCGCTGGGCCCCGAGAACAAACAGGACGTTATTTACACATTAAAGAAATACTCACCCCAACACCGCCGCAGGGCAGCCTGACGAACACCGACGTGAGCGAGCCTGTGGGCAGAAGGACGGCCAGGGTCAGGGGGGCAAGGGCCCAGGCGCCCGCCTGCAGGGAGCTCAGCGCGGCTCCGGAAGCGGGGTGCCTGGGGGCGCCGGCACGCGGGAGGACCACAGCACGTCCGCACACCAAGGGGCGCCCTGGTTTCACAGGTACCAGGGCGTCACCATGCGGCTGCTGGGGGGCAGTCCGCGGGCACGGGCCTCCCCCTCCCCACGGCAAGTCAGCCCTCTGGGGGTCCACGCCGAGCGGTGGGCTTCTTCCGGCCAGAGCTCGTGCACCGAGCACAGAACAGATCGAAAGGCCGCGTCCCGAGAGCTCCTGGCTGTTCAGCCACCTGACCTGGCCCCTCGGGGAGGCCCGCCGCCCCCACCGGGCTGGACGCAAGGGTGAGAGCAGGGCCCGGGTCTCACGGAGGGTCTTCCAGGATGTGAATGACCACACCCCCTCCGCACGTGCGAACACGGACATGGCGTGCGGCTGGCCCCAGGGAAGGCCCTCGCAGGCCGGCGGCGCCGGGCCGAGTCCCCTCTCCCTCAGGGTTCGGGCCTGAGCCCTGGTGACAGACAGTCCTCTTCCTCGGCGTGGCCTCGTGCTGGCTGGCACCCTGTCTAAACCTCACCTGTCACAAGGGACAGAGAGCCGCCCCCCCTACGTGGCTGCCGTCCCCGGGGCGCTGGCCCAAGACGCCGTCTCTGTGCTCCCACATATGCCCCGTCCCCATGGCCCTCAGCCCTTCCCTGGCAGGTTCCATAGGCCAGCTTCGGACTCTCTTTTCTTATTTTTGAGGGAAAGAGAGAGAAGAGGAAGAGAGGATTTCAAGCCGACTCCATGCCCAGCACAGAGCCCAGCACGCGGCTCATGGTCCCAAACTGTGAGATCATGACCTGAGCAGAAATCCTGAGCCGGATGCTTAACTGAGCCCAACGGGCACCCCTGGACTCCATGTCTGGGCGTGCCAGGGCTGTGCCCACCACGGGGAGCCCCCCAGCTGCAGCCTGCCCCAGATCCCCGGCCCCTGCTCTGCGCCCACCTCACCCGGCTCCCGGTGTGGACGGCACCAGGCCCTGAGCCACTGCGGGCGGGCCGTGTCACGGCCCGGGCCCGGCCTGCACCGCCTGCTGTGCACTGACGCTCACGCAGACTCGCGCTCACAGGGCCAGGCGCACGCCACGGCTGCCCACCTCAGTCTGCCTCTCCCTGCGCCCCAGCCGCTCTCCTCACGCCGTGTCGTGCTGACGGCCGCCGCCTGGATCCGTGGCCCCTGCTGCCACATACCCTGGAGGGTGCCCTGTGAGGGCGGGGACACGTCTGCCTTCCTTCCCTCGTGCCCGCTGCCCGCGCGGCCAGGAGAGGGTGCAGGGCCGAGAATGGTGGCTCCAGAGGGGCTAGCTCAGCCCGCACCGCGAGTGACCCGCTGCAGGGAGCCTCCAGGGGGGCGGGGGGCCCGGGCAGGAGAGGGCACAGACGCCAGGCCTCCTGCTGCCCTGCTCTGCCCCGTGTGCTGGAACAGGCCCACCGGGCCTGGCAGGGAGGCCTCGATCAGCCCGGGGCTGGGGTCGCACGCCGGGCTCCCTTCCCATCACGGAACGCGGCGCAGGGGACTTACAGAGCCTCCCCCGGCCACCCCCGGTCTGTGTACATGAACTCAGATGGATCTGCGCACCTGAGTCCAAGGGAAGGACGCTCTGCTAAGACAGATTCCTATGTCTAATAAGAGCCAACACGGTCTACGCTAAAACCATACACCATCTAAATATGTCGACTGTGCTCACTAGCCAACGACCAACGACCGAAGCAGAAAGAAAAGGAAGGATCCCCCGCAACCCCGGGTGGGCACCGAGCACGCGCTGCCGGACAGGGAACAGCCCCCGAGGAACCGCGGCAGCTCTCGGCACAGCGCCCTGCCGCTCGTCCCCAGCCACCTGCAGCTCGCTCGGGCCTCCTGTGCTCTGGGGTCACCATCACCTGGGCCACAAACGTCCACGGAGAACGGGCGTGGGTGCGCTACGGGCCGCCTTGCTCGTCCACTCAGTGCACTTGCTGAGGGGTGGGCATGGGGAGGGCACAGGCATTCCTGTGTGGCATCCGCTGCCCCCCACGCGGGGTCTCAAGCACCCCCCGGCCACATGACCAGGCTCTCCTTCCAGGTGCCTGCCGTCGGAGACCCGGCCCGACCTCCAGGAACCCCCGAGGCCGAGGCCCCAGCGCCTCAGCGACCGCGAGGCCTTCTCGCACGCGGCTGAGACGTGGGGGCTCGATTTAGAGATGGACGGAAGTCATACGGCAGCGTTCGCCTGCCCCATCAGGGTTATTCCAGCAAGAAAACAGTCGCCAACCTTCCTACGCCCGCACAGCCAGAACGATGCCAGGACTCCTGGTTATCGCACAGTCACCCGGAGTCTGGAAACTGGCCCGAGTGCAGCAAGGGAGCCGGTCAGGTGTCCTCAGAGCACCGGGGATGCCTTTCAAAACAGTGTGCGGCAGCAAAGCAGAAGGAAACAGAACGATGTGGTTCCGGTGGGAACCACACACACACACTCCCAGCACGGGCTCTGCCACCACAAAACACACGCGGAGCACACGCGGCGCACACGTGGACGGCTGCATCCGGGGCTCGGGGGAGGGGGCAGGCATGATGACGGGAACACATTTCAACAGAGACCCGGAAACAGGACAGGGGCCTTCGGGAACCCGTGCTGCTGGCGCGACTTGAGCGAGGAGGGGCGACCCCACGTGGACTGGGCCCGGGAGGCCCCCACGAAGGGTCAGCGGCTAGGAGAGCTCCAGGCCCTCCCGGTGGCCCCCGCCGCCCTCCTCCCGGAGACCCCACATCCGCCTCGTCTCTCGTTCTTCATCATCCGTCTTAAACTGAGTGTGAAACCTTCTCCGAGACCTGGTCCGTTCTCCTGCCGGAGCGTCCGAGCCCGCCCCCACCTGCGACGCGGAAACACGTGCCTTCTCCCTGCCCAACTCCACGGCCAGAGGACAACACACTAGTGCAAAAGGCCTCTTGGCGGCGGCTCAACCGACACGGGCCTCTGGCGGCAGACAAGGGAGCAGGGGCTGGACTGGGCAGAGTGCTGGGGGGGCCACGCAGCGTGCTCGCTCGGGGCAGAGCAGACACTGGCCTCCGCTGTGGGGCGGTCCAGCCAGCCCCCGGTGACCGTGAGGCCGGGGGGTTCCTGGAGCTGTGCCTGGGCAGCCTGGCGGCATCAGGGGCCCACAGGATCCTCACCCGAGCTGGGGGCCGTTCCAGGCTGCCGAGGCGCGGCCCTGGAAGGAGCGGCCTGTCCCGCAGGGCCCTGGAGGCGGCCTCCCAGTCTCGCTGGCTGGCCTTTTTCACACGGCCTCCTGGCTCAGCTCGTCCCTGAGGCCGTGGACCGTCTCCGCACCATCCACATCCTGGAAGGCTCCTGTCTGAAGCTCCTGGCCTGGCCCGGGCTGGGGCCTTTCCTCCTTAGACACACTCTGCCGGGTTCCCACCTTTTCTGGCCCCACCCGTCCCCAGGCCCGCTGCCAGCGACCTGTCCTTGGAGCTAGCAGCCCAGACCCCCACCCTCTGCCCGAGTCCCACTCCATGACTGCCGGGGGCCCTGGGCACACCACAGTCCACCCCCGAAAACCGAGACTGAGGGGCGGAGCACGCCAGCACGCCCTTCTCCACAGGGAGCTGGAGGCCTCCCTCCTGCCAACTGTCCCCACACATCTTTCGGTGTCCCCTCCTGCGGTGTACCCTACACCATGATGCCTGGGCTTTGAAATACCGACTTGAGTGAGAACAAACCCTGCTGTGTGAGCAGAGGACAGAAGTGCCTCTGTGAGGTGGGGGCTCCTGTGACAGGTCGGGCTGGAGGGGGTCTCTGGGGCGCGTCTGGCGTCAGCTCCCCTGGGTTTCCCAGGGGGCCTGGAGGAACAGAGCTCAGCGTGGCCAGAGCACCTGGCTGGGCCGTGGACCAGACCTGACACGTGGCCAGGACGGCGAGCGGCTCTGAGGTCCCGCTGAGCCCACCGGGGCCCCCCAGGCCGCGCCGGCAGCAGGGTCTAGGGGGCAGGGCAGGGGGAAGCCCAAGATGACGCTGGCGCAGGCCCTCAGCCACACTGCTCTGGGCTGTTCTGGATGCTTCTACATGGGAAACCCAGCCTGTGGGGCTGGCTTCTGTGACTGCACTCACACACTGGGACCCTGACGCCCGGGGGGACGGGATCACAAGTGGGGCTGGGAGGCAGTCGGTTCACAAGAGTGGGGCCCTCATCACGAAGTCAGCACCTTGGGAAAGACTCGGCCCCCAGGGAGGCGCAGCGGGACCCGAGGTGTAAGGCCCACACCCGCCATGCGGCACCCTGATCCCGGCCCTCCACCTGCCGGCCCGTGAGCGATGGGCTCTGGCCTCCGCGGTGACTGGTCACAGCAGCCGGAGCGACCTAGGCAGCGGGCTTTCACCCACAGCCCGGCGGCCCCTCCCGGCCTCCCCCTGCGTGTCCCCCTGGAGGAAGGGTGTCTGTGGATGCCCCTGCTTGGGCTCCTCCTCACCCTTCCGGCTCGGCCGAAGCTGCAGGCCGGGAAGGCCTCTGCCCAGAACTGGTGAAGGGCACCGACGTCGTGGCGCGCCCGCCCTGGACTCTCATGCATCTCCCCACGCCCCCTGTCCCCGCCGGTCCACCGCTGTCCCCGCCGGTCCCCGGAGGGCCTGGGCGGCCGCGGCTCGCCCAGTGGCTCTGGAGCCCGCCGTGGCTGCTCCACCATGCTCCCCCCCTTTCTCCCCGGAAACCCCTGCCAGGAGCGCTCCCCGCATTTTCTTACTCTTCCTCCTGCTCTCCGGCTCCTGCGCTGGTTTTGCTCTGCTTCCCAGGGGACTGAGCCCACCCACCCTCCGGCCCGGGACTCTGTCCTGGCGGATGTGACTGGGGCGCTCTGGACCTCCTCCTTTCCTGCTACGCTTGTCCACGCCACGTGGATGGGGGAGCTCCTCTTTATGAAGGGCCCCCTATTTCAGGACCTACTTCCCACTATGTGCTTCCCTGGGGAGGGGGCATAATCCCTGGTCGTCTATTCAAAGGACTGAGGACCCAAGAGCCACGGGGAGCTCCAGGCACACGGTGGGCTTAAGAACCGGTGGCTCCCCGCTGGGATGTGGTCAGCTTCCTCTGGGCTGGTCATTCTCTGGAGAGGGGTCTGCAATGTGTGTCTGGGGGACAGGTCAGCATGAGGGGAGCCTGGGGCTGGCAAGGCGGCAGGCTGGTGCCACGCCCTGCTGGGTTCCTGATGTTCATCCCAGCCAGGGAACCCTGTGCCCTTTCCGCCCAGGGTCCTAGGGTTGGAGAGGGCTCTCAGGACCTCTGGCCAGCCCCCGATGTGACCCTCCCCACCCTCCGTCCCAGGTTCTCTGCAGTGGCCAAGCTGAGCCGCCCAAGTTGGTGCGTGGAGTCAGTGGCTTCCATCCACAGCGCTAGCTCCAGGGGACACATCCTGGCACCTGCCATCCAGCCCCAGGCTTTCCTGTGCTGCTGGCTCTTATGTCCCCAGAACAAGAGCTCATGCCTTCTGAAAGCCTGTTACTACAAGGCAGTGGGCTCAGGGAGTCCTGGACCGGCCCCCCTGGGACAGAGCCTCCATTTCCTCAGGGCCACCAGCTCCACGCTCTCCAAAGACAAAGGCCACGTCATCCGTGTCAGGGTCCTTAGCGCCTACAGGATTCTAGTACAGAAGACGCACTCCCCAAGGGGATGAGTGAGTGCAGGCGGGAAACAGGGAACACACACGTGTGTGCACGAGTGAGCGAAGGAGTGCAGGAGTGAGGGTCTGGATGAACGGGGCAGAGAAGCAGGGAGCACGCCGGGGCGAGCAGAGTGGGCTGAGCGAGTGAACGGCCGCACTGTGGTGGGACCCGCCCAGTGCAGCCTGAGCAGAGCCTCTGGCGACACCTGGAGGCGGCCGCCCACTGCATCCCTCCAGGTTCAAGGTGGCTGAGAGGCTGGGTGCACCGTGGGTGCCGGGGACCTGTCACGACGGGGGTGGGGTCTGCGCCCAGGGCCCGCAGTGCTGGGGCTGGAGGTCCTGATGAGAACCCCCCTTCCTCTCCCCGCTGAGGCGGACACACCGCCAGCAAGGTCCTTCCCGAAGCCCCAGAGCCCCATGCCCCGCGGGGAGCCCGCTCCGGGCCGCCCCCGCCTCTCCCGGACCCCGGGCTCGCTGCCCTGCCGCAAGGCGCCCGATGCGCCCGCAGCGTCTACGCTCCGTTACGGAACAGCCCCAAGACCCGCGCTTCTCAAGCGCGGTGGCCGTGGCACCCCCACGCGGGCCGGAACCAGCAGCCTCCTCCCACCCCCACTCAGTACCTGGTGCAGGCCCCGCGCAGGCGCAGGACCGAGCCTGGTGGGCGGCGCTCAAGGGGCGGGGCCAGCGAGCGCGGTAAAGGAAAGAAGGCCTTGAAATACCTAGAAGTTTCTTACTGTCCAGTTTCTGCCTGTTGAGGGGGTTTGTGCCATAGAGCAGCGCGTGCGCCTCCGAATGCACCGTCTGCAGCTCCTCCAGGGTGGCCTTCCGTCCGCGGATGCACTGCGGGGACAGAAGGAAGAGGTGCTCAGGGTCCCTGTGCCTTCAGGGCCTGGTGTCGGCAGAGAATTCCCACGAAAACCGCCACCCCGGAGGAAACTGAACGGTGTGCGTGCACGGCACACCATTATTTGGTTCTTGCAAAATAAAAAATAAATAGCACCCAGCACCGCATTTAAAAAATATTTTAAAAATGTTTTGGAGGCTTTACGGTTTAATTATAACTTTGAAGAACGTTTAGAAAGATAATTCCAACTCTCAACGCTTTTACCTCCCCTGTCACCCAAGTGATTTGGCATCAAATTACTACTTTGCCTTCTAAGCGCTGGGTGCCCTCTCAGGGGTGGGCGCCACTCAGCTCCGTGTAATGGGGGCGCGCATGAGGCCCCGCACAGAAGAGGAGCCCCTTCCCGGGGTCCCCGCCGGGCCCATCACCTACTTCAGGTCGCCATCTGCATGTCCCTGCATGGTCTCCTGTGGTCTGGAAATTCCTCCAGACTCCACAGCTACTGTCGTGCTCTCCCCCGGGAATTAACATAAAATTCACTCTTGACTCCGGCTCCGTTTACTTAAACTTTTAAGAGGAGGGTACTTTATGGAGCGAGGTTAAAGGTCACAGTTCTGGGGCGACAGTCCCGGGGAAATGCCCAGGGCTCCTGAGCACAAGGCAGGCCTGGGCCGTGGGGCTGCTCCTGTGCGCTGTGACAGCTTCCCCAGGGCCGCCTCGGACGCAGGAGATGGAGAGAGCAGAGCGGGGAGGTGCAGGCCGCGGCCACACCTCTGCCGGCCCGGCCTCCCCGCGTGGACAGGGCCGTGAGCGCCGCGCCTCCACCGCCCAGCCCCAGCCGAGGCCGACGCAGCAGCACGGGGAAGGGAGCCGCGGGCCCCACAGTCGTCCACCAGATCGAGGGGCCCTGCCTGGGAGGTTCTGGTCCCCAAGTAGCCGGGACCTTGGGCAGTCTGTGCACTGCTGGTCCCTCTAGGCTCTCGTCGAGGGCCGATGCCCACCACCCGTGGCCAGCCCCTGGGCGCCATGCTCTGCCCCCCGGGGCCCCGCATGGGAGCCTGTGGAGGCAGGGATGCCGTATTCCTCTGGGCTGCGTGGAGCAGGTGGGGTACCCCGAGGTCAGCGTCCCCACAGGTCCCTGACGTCACTGCATGGAAGCCCTGTGTTTCACACGGGCCTCCTCCCAACCATCCTGCTGACTCAGGTCTGACCCCACGTCCCACAGACCCCCACCCCTCGTCCACAGGTCCAAGGATGACCTGCCGCCGCCGGCCACGGAGTGGCAGCACTTCCTGCCTCAGGGCCAAAGGAGGGTGGAGGGTCCGAGGTTCCCATTCTCCCCATGAGCTCCGTCTCATGGCCTCACCCCTACCACTCCTGTCTTCTATCTAAAAAGCCCCGTCAGAGGCCCCGCGCCTGAGGGGACCCTCCAGGAGAGGCCAGAGAGTGACGAGCAGGTCATGGGGAGCGGTCCTTTGAAGGAGGAGCAGAGGCCCAGGCCCCATGGGGCAGGACCAAGAGGACAGGAGGGCCCTGGAAGAGCTCGGAGGGGCGTTGCCAGGACGCTGCTGCCCCCCGGTGGTGCAGCCTCTGGCCAGAGCCCAGAGCAGGTGCCATCCACGTCCTCCCCAGAGGGCACCGTGGGCTCTTGTGCCCCTTCCCCTCCCCCAATCCTGTATCACCAGACAGCTGGTAAAACAGACGGACTTAGGGGCACCTGGGGGGCTCAGTCGGTTAAGCGTCCGACTTCAGCTCAGGTCATGATCTCGCGGTTCGTGGGTTTAAGCCCCACGTCGGGCTCTGCTGACAGCTCAGAGTCTGGAGTCTATCTTCAGATTCTGTGTCTCCCTCTCTCTTTGACCCTCCCCTGCTCATGCTGTCTCTCTCTCTCTCAAAAATAAATAAAACGTTAAAAAAAAAAAACAGACTTAACTTCCCTAATATTCTACCTAGCTTCTGAAGGGGGAACAGGTAGGCACATGGAGGGGCTCTGCTGCCCCCACAGTCCTGACGTCCTGCTGTGGGGCTCTTGTCCTAGTCACTGTGCAGGGCAGCATGTGCCACCCATGTCCTTGTTTTCGTGAGATGGACACAGGTCCCCACTTGGTGGGCATATGGGGGCCCTGCTATTTCCTGCAGTGGGAGGCACAGGGGGACAGAGGAACAGAGGCGGGCAGACAGGGGAACCCGGGGGCAGGAGGACAGAGGGGTGAGGGGGGACAGACGGGGCAGAGGGACCGAGGGGTGAAGGGGGACAGATGTGGAAGAGGGAAGCAAGAGAGGATAGGGAAACAGACAGGGACAGAGGGGGCAAGGGGACAGAGGAACAAGGGGACCAAGGAGGCAAGGGGACAGAGGGGACAGGGGACAAGGAGGCAGGACAGAGGTGGGCTCTGGGAAGGGAGGACCTGGGGGGTCAGGAAGGCAGATCGGGCCTCTTCCCGCCCCCACGCAGGTAAGGGGTCCCCAGCGGCCCCCCAGCGGACTTACCTCACACTTGCCCCGGAGGCCGGTCTCCTGCAGCCGAGACCAGATGCTCTGGATGCGGCCCGCGTGCTCCGGGTGGCTGTTGGTGTTCCCGCAGGCGCACTGGTGCTTCAGCATCAGCGTGTCATACACGAGGCCTGCGGGAGGCAGCGAGTTGGCCGCAGGCGGCGGGGCGCCGATGTCCCCCACCCGAGAGCTACCGGGGGAACACACCGCCATGCGCCTGGGAGCCACGGGGTCAAGGTAGCCTTCCGCCCCCTGGGACGATTTGTCTGGAAAATCCAAGTCCGCTGGAGGCGGCGAGCCTGCTCCCAGCACGTGCCCAGGGCTCCCCGGGGTGGGGGTGGGGGAGCACGTCAGGAGGGAAGGTGGCCCAGCTGCTCCCAGCCGGAGCCGTGGGCACTCATGTTCCAGGATGGCGCTGTCTCCCCAAACAAGACATTTAGGGTCCGGGTCCCTCTTGTCAGGGAGCAGCCTGTCATGTGGTTCTAAGGACCGTCCTAGGTTCGTGGGGCTCAGAAGGAAGACAAGACTTGATTCCTGCCCTCAGAACCTTCCGGAGCAGCTGGGACACGTGTGTGAGCACACGTACAAACAGGCAGACACGTGTGTCAGAATTAACACAGAACACGTGTCCCCAGCTGCCCGCTCCACAGCGTCCTTGGGGGCACAGCTGAAATCACGGTGCCCGCCTGTGCCCAGGGAGCCGGGGGATAGCCTTGCCCTCGGGGCGGGACGCCCAGCCGGACCCAGCAGCAGCCTGGGCTCTGCTGCATACGGGATGGGGACACTTCCAGACCAGTGAGTGATGTCACGGCCAGGAAGAGGCTGTGCGTGTGGCCGTATCCTGTGCATCTGGAGACGAGGTGCAGGGGGACGGGCAGGGGTGTGCCGAGCACACCCCGGACACCGCCCTCCAGGACGCACTCCTGCTCCATGCCCCTCCTGCGGTGGCTGGGGAAGGCTCAGGCCCACGTGCCGTCCGCCGGGAGAGGGGGCTGTAGTCACCCTACAGCCAGTCTCCCAGGGTCACGACAACGGGCAGGTCAGGCTGGCTGAATGGCCCCGCTCGGCAGGTGGGGTGGGGCGGGCAGGTGTGTAAGACCTGCTCCCGCAGGCAGAGAAAGGTGCTCAGACCCACGGCTCCCAGTGCTCTGCTCCTGATGCTGGAGGACAAGGGGCGTCCCCAAACCGAGGGGTCAGGGCTGCAGGGTGAGCCCGCTGCCACAGGGCCAAGCTGCACAGCGGCCTCGGGACGTGTTAGTCCCCGTCCCTGTGAGTCAGGCTAACTCGAGCCAGTCCCCTTGCGCTGGAGGAATTCTGGGCTGCCAGCAGGACGGCGTGGGGCGGGGCAGGACTTCCGGTAGAGCAGGCGCTGGCGAAGAGCGGGCCGCCGGGACCCGGGGCGGACATGCGCCACCAGCATGCTAACGGACGTGCACAAACCGTGTGTGCACGAGAGGGCGTGTTCAGGAGTCCGTAGCGGCAGCACACACATGCGTGTGTGCACACACGGACGGCGTCCTCCTGATGGAACAGTTGGCTAATGTTTACTGACCACGTGGCTGGAGCTTTCGAGGGGACGCCATGTCACTCCCGCTTGCAGACGGGAACCTGGAGCCCCAGGGACAAACCGCGAGTCTGTGGAGCGGCTGAGCCACGAGGGTGAGCTGGGTCCCGCGCGGAGGATAGAGAAGGGTGGTGACGGGTCCTGTCTCTCTAAATCTATCCCCTAGCTATGCACACATCTGGGCGGGTTAAACCAGCCCTAAGGGTACCCCCCTCTGGGGGTGGGATTCCAGGCAACCGGCAATTTCTCGATGTTTCTACCCTATTACTTTTTGTTTCTTTTCTTTTTTTTTTTTTTTTTACAGGAAGCACATCCCATTACATACATTTTCAAAAAGCAATAATGCAGATGGGCCCGCTGGCCAGGCCACTGCAGGGGACAAGCTGGCACAAAGGTGCCCCGGGGCCACCTGGCCCCCGCGGTGGGCACACTTCCACTGTGGTTTCGGGGACTGGAGCTCTCTTAGGGACAACCATCTTAGTCACCTGGTGACTCTATTTGTAAACCCTCTGCAGTTTCCTTTCTTCTTTCTGAAAATCAACGATTCGGCCTCTGGATAGTTAGTAATGAAATTTTCCTCCGAATAGAAGGATTCTTTTAATAAGCAGAACTTAGCACATTCAGATGCTCCACGGGACGGCGTGCAAACAGGACGGTTTAGAGGGCTGTCTGTAGGACGGAACCGTCCTGCACCCAGAGAACGTGCTCTTCATCCTCACCAGAAAGAGCCGCAACTGGGAAGGATGTGAGGAGCGGTCCTGGCAGCCCTCCGTCCTGGGCGGGACGTGGCTGGGGGTGGGGGCGCTCGGGGTGCAGCCCTCTGTCCTGGGCGGGCGTGACTGGGAGCAGGGGCTTCCCCCGGGTGCAGCCCTCCATCCTGGGCGGGCGTGACTGGGAGTAGGGGCTCCCCGGGTGCAGCCCTCCGTCCCGGGCGGGGCGGGGCTGGGAGTGGGGCGCCCAGCGTGCAGCCTTCCATCCCGGGCGGGGCATGGCTGGGAGTGGGGGCGCCCGGGGTGCAGCCCTCCATCCCAGGCGGGGCATGGCTGGGAGTGGGGGCACCCCGGGTATAGCCCTCTGTCCTGGGCGGGGTGTGGCTGGGGGTGGGGGCATCCGGGGTGGAGCCCTCCGTTCTAGGCGGGTCGTGGCTGGGAGTGGGGGCACCCAGGGTGCAGCCCTCCATCCCGGGTGGGACGTGGCTGGGGGTGGGGGCGCCTGGGGTGCAGCCCTCCGTTCTGGGCGGGGCGTGGCTGGGAGTGGAGGCGTCCGGGATACAGCCCTCCGTTCCAGACGGGGCGTGGCTGGGAGTGGGGGCACCCCGGGTATAGCCCTCTGTCCGGGGCGGGGCTGGGGGTGGGGGCATCCGGGGTGGAGCCCTCCGTCCCAGGCGGGGCGTGGCTGGGGGTGGGGGCCCCGGGGTGCAGCCCGCTGCCTGACTCCGAGCCCGGGGCCTCAGGCCGCGCCACAGGGTCCTCACCCCTGCCTGCAGGGGGCGGTGCCTTTCAAGCAGAAACAGTCCCGCTGGCAGGTGTCTTGGGCTCCCGCAGGGGCGGGGCAGGGAGGACAACTGGACCCCGAAAGCAGGAGCTGGGGGCTGGCTGAGCCGTCCTAACCGTACCCTCGAGCTACCTGGGCCTCACAGACAAGGCCCCATTTGAAGGTTCACAGGAGGGCTGATGGGAAGGACAAGATCACTGTCCCTGCCGACCACGGAGGGGAGGCCGACCAGCCCGCCGGCCACCGGGGCCTGTGGGAGGGCGGTCTCTGGAGGAAACAGACCCTGCAGCCGAGGCGGGGTGCGCTCTGCACCCGGGAGAGACCGCAGCAGCGCGGGAGGGGGGCGGGAGCCTGTGATGAACACATCCGGTCCCCCAGCCAGGGCTCCGCCCAGGTCAGGGGCGGCCCCAGGGCGAGCCGGTGTCTGCTCCGGCTGCCACCCCGTCCGACGCGCCCCGTGCACGGTACCTGTGGTGAACCTCGGTTTGCTGGGGGGCTCCTGCACGGACATGGGGAAGGTGGCAGCCGCCGGGGACGACTGTGCCCGCGACAGAGGCCGGTGGCCGCCGAAGGACACGGGGATGCCGGCCGCCTCCATGGACGCCTGGTAGTTCCTCAGCTGGTGGATCCGCTGCTGCTCCAGCAGGAGGGCTTGCTGGGGGGACAGGAGACACCGGCTGTTGCTGCCTGCACGTCACCGCCCCCGCCCTGGCTGAAAGGCTACACAGATCTCTTCTCCGCACGGCCCTGGGCACCGGCACGCAGCACACGGCTCGGGACTCGCAGGGGCGGCGGCCGGGAGGGGCTGCCTGGTGCCCGAGGGGTCCCCGCCTGCAGGCGGCTCTCCCAGGCCAGCCAACCGTGCCCTTGCTCGGACCAGGAGTCCCTGACGTGCCGCCAGGGACGGGGGTGAAGAGCACAGCACAGGGTGGAAATGCGAACTCTTTCCATTTGCTGCCCGGCCTCTTGCCAGCCCACACCGCGACCCGAACGGCTCCAGTGAGGAAATGTCCTGTTCAGGCTCCAGGTGCCCGGGGCTCAGCTGACCGGGTGTCAGGGGGCAGGGACGGGTGGATGTGTCTCTCTGAGGACGTGGGGACCCAGATGGCCCGTCCCCAGGACCCCACACTAGCCGCTGTCCAGCAAAAGAAACCAGGGCAAAACGGAGGTGAACTGAACACAATACTTTCACAAAAACTGTTTCTGAGTTGGCTTTGGTGAGAGCTAATAGAGTGGACCGAGAAGCCAGAGGTGGACCGCCTCTGAGGGAGGAGCCGGAGGAGCGCGCCGCCCCGCGGACGGCGGGGGGGCCCCACGCTCCGGGGCTCAAGGCTGGCGTGGGATTCTGCTTCCTAGGCTCCCCTGGCTCCCCGATCCTGCTGATCAAGAACAGGCAGCCTCCTGGGGCTCTAACACGGGGCTCCGGTTCACTGGCCAGCTGCCCTGGTGTTTTTGTGGACAGGGAAGTTTTAATTTTCACTGTAAATTGATACATCTTTCTTCAGACTTACGCATCGGTCTCTAGTGAGTTTGGTTACTGTGTACCCGTGTCTCACTATTCTCCCAGATCTGTAGCTGGTCACCGCTGCCTCTTGGGCCCCAAAGGCCCGGACTACCTTTTTGACCGGTTAAGAAATCAGTGTCCCTTGGGGTGCCTGAGTGGCTCAGTTGGTTTAGGGTCCGATTCAGCTCTGTTCATGATCTCACAGTTTGTGAGTTCGAGGCTGCGTTGGGCTCTGTGCTGACAGATGGGAGCCTGGAGCCTGCCTCAGATTCAGTCTCTCTGTCTCTCTCTCTCTCTGTCCCTCCTCCACTAGTACTATGTCTCTCAAAAATAAACAGACATTTAAAAAAAATAAAAAAATAAAAAAAGAAATCAATCTCTTTCCCCCCACGTTAAATGATGACGCTGAATCCTACTAATAACACTTGGGAATTACTTTAACCTACAGTTTCTAGATCAGTAAGAAAATTAACCCTGGGGACCTGGGCTGGCACTTGGCTAGAATACAGGTACACAAATGCCCACAGTGGACCCAGGACCAGTATCTCTAGGTACAGACAACATAAAACAGCACATTGCACCCTCTTCCCACACCACCTGGGCAAGGGCGGGCACCCTCCTCCCACACCAGCCAGGGGAGGGCGGGCAGAGCCCTGGCCGGGCAGGGATGGGAGGAAGAGGCCCATCAGTGTCCACTGACGGCAGCCGCAGGCGCTGCCCTCGGGGAAAGGGCCCTCCCGGCCCACCTGTCCCAGCTCGCGGCCCCTGGCAGCGCGCTCACCTGTCTGAAGAGCAGCTCCTGCTCCGTGGGCGGGCGCTGGCCCGGCTCCGCCTCCCGCGGGGGCTCCGCCTCCTCCTCGTCACTCTCGATGGGCTCCTGCTTCACCTGCACCCCGGCCAGCGCGGGCGCCTCCTTCTGCCCTGAGAGCCGGTCCCGGTAGGGCCCCTCCAGGAGGGCCTGGTGCTCGCGCAGCTCCTCCTCCGTCTCCTCGGGGTGGCTCTCGGGCTGCCGGGCCGGCTCGCTCTGTTTGGGGATAATCTGTAAGGCAGAGGTAAGGGATGAGGGCGATGGAGGCGATGGGGCAGCACAGGGGCACCTCAAGCTCCGCATCTCAGAGCAGAGGGACGGACGGCCCGGAGGGACGCTGCCGGGCCGAGCTGAGGCCGCAGACGCTGCTCCTCCCAGCACCCTGGGCGCCGGGCCGGCCCGGGAAGGAGACAAGCGCCCGCGGGCCGCGCACAGAGAGACGCCAGACGGAAGTCACAGGGTCAGGCCAGGCGCCTGGGGGACTGGCACCGTGGCTTTGAGGAAACGTGCCCATCTGCAAAGCCCGATTAGGTCCCCACTGAACAACTACGCTGTCGTGGAGAACGTTCTGTTTCCAGAAGGAGAAGCTCTTCGAGGACGCCTGACACGCTTCGGTCACCGTGCGCTTGTTCCCAAGGCCTCTCGGCCCGCCTGCCGCACACCCACACCACGACACTGCGCGTCTGACCACCGAGGGCTCAGGCTTGGGGGACGCCTGTGTGCCCGCGTCAGTGCTCCGTCTGCTGGTCCCCAGGGCAGGTGGACTCCAGGGCCTGGGGGACGGGGGGCTGCAGACACGCACCCGAAGCGTGCAGCCCCTTGGGCGCTGGCCGTGCCTTGCTGTAGGGGAACAGGGTTTGCATGTGTGGGGGCTTATCTGACGCGACTGGCCCTCACATCGTCACAACGAGGATTCTAAGGGAAAGACAGTGACCGCTGGAGAGGGCCGAGCAGGGGCCGGCGGGGCCGGAGGGCGCAGCCCCGCAGCAGCAGGCCTGGCGGGGCGGCCCTCGCTCTGCGGAGACGGCCGTGGGGAAGGTGTGCGCTGGGGGGGGGGCTGAGCGCCCGGACCCTGGAGGGGACCTGTGGGGAGGCCAGAACCCCGGCCCCTCCTCGGGGTGGACGCCGAGGGAGAAGTGACCGAGGACCAGGGCCAGCCAGAGTCCTCCAGGGCTTCCCCAAAGGAAACCGGGTTGTGACAAAATCGAGACTGTTGTCACAGAGGAGGGGACAGAGATGTCCTAATTCAGTTTCTTCCAGTGTTTTTCTTTCAAATTTTAAAATCGCATGAAAGTTTCAAGGACAGAGTAAGAAGCCCGTGTGCCCCGCACAGAGACACATGCTGGCGGACAGGAGCCCGAGGCAGGGGCTGGCCGGCTGGAGGGCCAGCTGGGCCGCAGGAGCCAACCCCGCGGACGCGCTCTGGCCCCGCCCACGGACTCATCACGTGGGAACTCGTGGATAGGATGAGGTTCGGCACATGCACACACGCCCTCAGGGGCTCCGGTAATGGGACCACTGGCCTTGGGGCACAAGTCGTTCTGTAAAAGGGGCCTGGACGCGGAGGGGTCACTCCCTCAGGAGGGACCCAGGCCGGGTGTGGGGAGGGTGCGGATGGGGTGGGCATCTCTCGGGGTCCCCAGGACCGGGGGAGCGCCTTTGGCGTCACCATGGCGTCGGCTCATTGGCCGTTGGGGGTGCGCGGGAGGCTTTCGCTGCGGGCCAGGTGCTGGCTGCCCGCTGGGCTCATCACACCTCCAGAGCCGCCTCTGCTCCTTTCTGGGGAGGACACTGGGAGGGTTTAGGGCTGAGTGTGTGAAAGTCCCTGTTTAATGCTCTGTGGTGCCTCTCCTTCCTCTTGTGGGTCAGCCTGGGCTGCGACTATGGGTCCCCTCTTCCTCCTCCAACTTCACCCTCCCGGGGAGCTCCCTGAGGCCCACATGCCCATGGTCCTCAAAGGGTGCAGTCAGAGGGTGAAGCACAGACCAGCAGGCTCCCGGGGGAGGGACCAGGGATGGCCCCGCCTACTTCAGGGGGAGGGACCAGGCATGGGGCCACCTGCTCCCAGGGAGGAGGGACCAGCGATGTACCTGCCTGCTTCCAGGGGGAGGGGACCAGGGATGGACCTGCCTGCTCCTGAGGCCAGGAACCTGGCTTTCTTTGCTTCCTTGCAAAATGGGGGCATCTGAGCAGAGACCTCCAGGCCCCTCAAGAGGAGTTAGGACTTTCTGGGCTGCACAAGAGACAGCCCGGCTTCATGAAGGATTCCTGGAGGCCGGAATGTGCGGCCCTCTTTCCTGGCGAGCTCTGGGCAGGAGCATGGGCACGTGAGCTGCCCCCGACTCCCTGGGGCGCAGTTTACACCGAGGCACAGAGAGGATCCCGAGGGTGGCCTTGGCCTCACAGGCCGCAGGGCAGAGGGAGTCAGCGAGGGACGTGACTGCAGCTGTGGCCTCCCTGTGATCAGGGGGCTTGTGCAACCAGCCTCCTTGGGCCACGGCCACAGCCAGAGGCCTGTCACTGACTTAGAAATGCAGCTCTGGGGTTGGCAGCTGGGCTGGGGGTGGGCGGCTCGGGGGAGCCAGCTTCCGGGGCGAGCATGCTGGCGGGACCCCTTCAGGGACGTGCAAACCGGCCGTGTCCCTCTACCCGCTCGGACCCTAGGGGCCCCTTTCCCCGATGGACTGAGAAAAAACGCAGGTCCGTATCTGGAGCAGGGCCCTTCCTGAAGCCAGACTGCAGAAAGGCCAGTCCTGAGAAATTCCTGGGTGTGCTCCCAGCCAGACCACCCACATAAGAACCCGACCCTCAGGGTCACAGCCGAGGGCAGAGGTGAGCAGGAACGTCGCGGTGGGGGACAGAGCCCGACCCAGGGTGCCGGGGACTCAAGCCCCCACAGGAACGGCCTCCCCCAGCAAAGCCTCTGCCCTTCGGGGCAACAGGTGCCCTGGAGCAGTCTGTCCCCAGAGAGGAGAGTGTGTCCTGCCACATTTCCCACGTCACTGCACCCACACCCGCCTGAGGGCTCGTCCCCACGTATTGGCTGCAGAGCCTGAGGCTGCGCCACCCACGGGTGCACACACTCCTCAGAAAGACCTTTATCAGACACCACAGCACACGGGGCACTGGGCTACCACAGCCGGAGAGCACGCCTGCTGGTGCAGCCTGGGGCCCCGGCTGATGAGCACAGTCGGCCCCTGGGTCTGTCTTTCCTGGTCTCAGGCTCCATGGCTCAGTGGTTCGGTCCCGGGGCCGGGGACCCTGGGAAAACCGGAGCAGCCTCGCGTGGCTGCTCTCCCCAAGGGGGATGTCGGTGCAGCCAACGCCCTCCGAGGCAGGGTCGGAACGAACCGCAGACCACGCAGGAAGCGGCTGCGATCCCCGATGCAGCCTGAGCTGAGCTCGCGCCCTCCAGTGAGGAGCCCCTGAGGGACAGTGTCCCCCAGACGATCGCCAGAAATACGGTGTCGGACGGCACCAGGTAACAGCCGTCGGCTCCCGGAGATCCCAGGAGAACGCTGTATAAACATTTCAATCAAACGTCGTTCACGCTGGTAATCAATCAGTAAGAGTCTAGGGAGATTACCCATTTCCTAAATCATTCTTTTCAAGACTGTGCCGGGAACGGATAGGTGTCTCCTGCCTTCCTCACGCCTCCTACCCGATCAGTCAGACAGTGACACGATAACATTAAGAAGCCACGGTTGGCACCAGGGAGACGAACGTCAAGTAGGTTTTACACCCGGGAGCGCAGACTGACAGTCCCCGACTCGCCCACAGGAAGTGCCTTCCCTTCGCAGCGGAGGGCGTGCTGGGGGGCCCTGCGCGCTCCGGGGTGGGGGCCGGGCCTTCTCCCACGGGGGCCTCAGCTCGGCCTGCGCTGGGCGTCTGGACATTCAGGAGCGGGGTGCCTGGTGGGGGTAGGGGTGCTGTCTTCTTGAGTGCGTCCCCATGACGCTGCAGCGGGGACACGGGGCTGCGTGCAGGTGGCCGTCAGCAGCCATGCTCACGGAGCACTGCGTGTTTTCCGGTTTTAACGACCAGCAGCGCTGCACCAAACTTCCCTGCGGTTTCCTGCTCAGACGCAGCTTGGGGAGGGACTCTTGGGGACCGGGTGGGCGCGCAGAGCCACGCGGGCTGCAGGGCACAGAGACCCCCTGAGCAGGATGTCCCGGGCAGGCCCGCGCAGGCGTCGAGGGGCTCGGGAAGGGGGCGTGTCAGGGGAGTCCGCTGCCGGAAGAGGGGCTCTCGGGGCCTCCGGGACACGTGACCGCGCGCCGAGCGAGGCGCCCCCGCCGGCCGCGCACGCGCAGACCCACCTTGTTCATGTGCAGCTGCTGCTGGAACTGCTGCTTGTGCTTCTCCAGGAACTGCTGGTGCTGCTGCTGGATGACGAGGTGCTGCAGGGCCGGCGCGTTCTGCGGCAGCGGCGCCGACTGCGTGCGCCCCAGCGGCCGGTGCTGCCGCAGCTTGTGCACGGACGGCGACACGCGGTCCGCCCCCACCAGCGCCTGCGCGTGCAGCGGCAGCGCGCCCAGGCCTGAAAGACACGGGCTGCAGGTGACGCGGGGCGCGGGGGCCCATGGATTCCCCTGCCCCCAACGGCTCCACCCTGAAGCCCGGGGCGCCCCTGTGAGCCAAGGCCACCGTGCGCGGGCGTCCAGAGTCACAGGTTCGAGTGGCTGGTCCGCCCGGGAGTGGCCCCACGACACCCCCGACAGGCCAGGGCCCTAGAAGGGCCGGTTTTGGTCTGAGCAGCACGGCGGGCGGCCGAGCGGCTGGTGCCACACAAACAACGGCCGGGGAGGTCTTGGTGGCCCGGCATGTTCTGGAAGGCCATGGAGATGGCTCTTTCCCCGAGTGACCCAGAAACCCAGCTGTGAGGGGAAACCCGGTCCGTAGGCATCAGATCCCAGAAGGGTCTCTTCACGCGGTGACCTTACTCACAAAGGGGGCATTAACTCTTCTCAGAATTCTGAATATAGGGTCAGAATCTCCTACAAATTTCTGCAAAGGTCCTGGCACCACCAGGCCGCCAGCTGCTTCCCCTGCACCCGCACCTGGACTGAGTGCTCCAGAGTCTGGGCGGGTGGGAGATACCGTTTGAGTCTGCATCTGAATCTGGTTTGAAATGCACCCCCCCGCAGGGCACACAGGGAGCCAAACCGTTTTCCTTCCGGAAACGTCCCATCCACATGTACTTTTTTTTTTTTTTTTTTTTTTTGCAAATTGTGAGCTGAGGCAGCTGACCGTTTTCCCCGGGCAGAGACCTTTCTCGGCCACCTGTGTGCTGCCCCAGCAGCCCGAGCTGGGTGGACGCTGAGCCACAAGGCTCAGGTTGCATGGACGCATGGGCATCTTCCTGGGAGGGAGACACGAGCCCTGGCCTTGGCAGCCGTCCGCCCTCCTGTAGGCATGGTCCCCAGAACAGCCGGAGTGTCCCGACGGGTGTGCCTGCCTATCCTGCCTCCTCCGATGGGTTCCTGAGAACCCCGGGGCACTGCGGCCTTCGTGTCTCCCTTGTCCCTTCGTGGGGCGGAGATTCCAAAATTACCACCACAATTTTGTATGCAGACAGAAAAAGCACGCGCCCAGAAAAAGTTCAGCCCTCGCAAAGTCGTCCCTCATTATCTTTTCAAGAAATCAGCCAACTACGGTCCCCTGAGCCGCCATCGCCTTCTGCCCAGCTGTTTTCTGGGAGAAGTTATGTTAAATCATGTTATCTGCCTGGCTACTGAGTTAAAGTTAGTGACTCAGAAGCTAGACTTACTCCCTCTCAAGTTTCCTAGAAGAGCTAAAAAAAAATTAAAAAATTAAATTAAAAAATCCCAACAAAAACCATCACCCTAAGAAGCGTTTTGGAATCACCCACTGCTGATGCAGGTGTTATGAGGAAGCCAGGCACCGAAGCTGCGTTTATGGGAATGAAGGCGACACAGTCACCGAGAAGGTCCCCCCTCAGAAAACATGAAGCTAAAACAGGGTGAATGTGAGCCTTCACCTGGGATGCACCCGCCCCGAGGACACAGGCCACTGTCCCCCTGGGGACACGGGTGGAGGATGGGAGGACCCCGTTCAGGCCTGCTCACTCCCACCCTCGCCCTCTCTCAGCCAACCCTGCTCACCCCAAAATCCCCTGTGGGCCCCCTGGGGCAGAGAACCCGGTGCTGTCCCACTCGGGGACTGGTCGCATTGCAGAAAGCTAACTCCTAACCTCTGAGTGGCAAACCCGTTACTGGCTAGGCGGTTTCTGATGCAGAACCAACCTGAAGATGACCCCGCAGGTCATTAACAAGGGCTTTCGATGGCAGCCCTTATCTGGCTTTTGGTACATATCGTAAAAGACTTCTACACATAAGAACACACTTCGTGAAGATCCGGATCTGTCCTGAGTGAGGCGGCTGCCTGCAGAGGCCCGCTGTGCGCGGCTGGGCACCGCGCAGGGACAGGCCCGACTTGTGCTCCGGGCAGGAAGGACCGGCTGCCAGGGGCCTCCTTCCCCGGGCACCTGACGCTTCGTTCTTCCCGCCCACAGGGCCGGCCGAGTCCCTTGGGGCTCCAGGACACGACCACACCGCCTCCGGTGTCAGTCCTGAGAGGGACTCGGCTAGGGCTGCACACCTGCCTTCCGGTGGGAGCCGGGGGTGGCGGGATGGGTCAGCGACCCGAAGACCACACAGGACCACCGACTGGTGATCACACAGCGGTGACGGATGGGCATTCCCAGCATTCACTCAGCCACCCAGGGTTGGCGTGTTTGCAAACAAAGGCACCAATCCCACACGCCCCAGCAGATGGGGGGGAGGAAGATGAAGAGTCCAGTGGTCCTGGCCTCCGGACCCAGCTCTGAGGCGCTGGCCTTGGCGTGGCAGGGCTCTGGGGCAGGTGAACTCACATGGGGGAGTGTGGCCCGAGTCCTTAGAAATCCAGCTGGGGCATTCTGTTGCCGCATGCGCCAGGGTGAAGGTGAAACTCTTTAAGACCCCCAAGTGGCAGCCAGCCAGGCCAGGCCGAGGCCTCACACTGGCATAGCTAGAGTGCTCCAAGAACCGCCGTGCCAGCGGGGGGCCCGCCTGGACCGGCCGGCTTCGCGGCGGCTCCAGGGAGAGGGCAGGAACAGAGCGCAGTGTGTGGTCACCTCTGCAGAGGCCAGCAGCTGTCCCCCCTCCCGCCCCCCCTCTCAGGAGGGCGGATGGTCAGCGCCCTCACCCCGTGGGGCAGCCGTGGCGAGTGACCCGAGGGCCACACCCACCAGGGGCACACGTGCTCCCTCCACCTGCCACCAAAGGCCTCAGCGGTGACGCCACGTCTCCAGGAAGCCTTCCCTGATGCCCCCCGGCCACACGGCTGAGCGTCCAGCCCTGATTACGGAGGCCCAGCCCGGGGGAGATGCTGGGTTGGAAGCCGTGCCTTCTGGCCACACAGCAGGCTGCCTGGACAACACGCGTGTGTCCTTCCAGCCTCGAGACGACGGTCCCCCCTCCACCCGCCGTCACCCAGGGACCTCTGGCAGCATGTGAGGGCACGTGGACAGCTCCTGGGGTGGCGGGAAGCCAGGCGGGCACTGCCGCACGGAGGGGGGACACCTCCCGGCCCTGGCACCCGCATCTCCTCACCCCCCTGGACCCGGGGCCTCAGCTTCCACAGTGTTCGTGGGACGCAGCTGCTCTGGCTCAGACGCTCTGTCCGTGCGTCCATCTATCCACAAGGATTCACGGAAAGGCAGGGCCGCTGGCAGGTGGGCCTGGGGGACCGTCCCTGGTCCTGCTCAGACACAGGCCACCTCAGGAACCCTGAGCCCCCACTGCTGCGGACCTGCAGCACACCAACCGTGTGTGGGGGCTGGGAGAGCAGGGCAATGCCGTGGAAATGCAGGCCGTCCTCCGGGAGGGGAGGGGAGGGGAGGGGAGTGAGAGCAAGCGAAGCTGAGGCAGAGCACAGGGGAGGGGAAGGGCCATGTCTGGCAGGAGCAGGGACCAGGCCTCGGGACATCAGGCTTGGGAGCAGGGCCTGCTGGGAAAGGTGAAGACTGAGCCGCACCCCTGCGCGCCCGCACCCCTGCGCGCTGCACAGGAAGGAGAGGGCTCGCTCCTGTGCCCGCTGGCAGCCAGGCCAGCACCGCCCGACAGGCATTTCCTTCTGCGAGGACACAAACATTCCACCGCACGTGGCCCACCAGCCACACGGGCACCCGCCACGTCCCCCGTGGGACTGGGGAACCAGAAGTGTGAGGCGGGTGCTCCTGCTCTGGGGGGGGGTTTCTCAGGCGCTGCCGGGCAGGAAACCCGGGCAGGAAGGGTCTTCCCACAGGGGTGAGCGTGATCCCACAGAGACCTGGATCAGGGCCAAGTTCACAGGGAGGGGGTGGGGAAGGGGCCACGGGAGCTGGGAAGGACCGACTGCAAAGACTGGGGGAGATGAGGCAGACCGCAAAGTTGAAGGTTAAAAATGACAAAACCAAAGTGACCCCCACCGCCACACAACCAACGCCAGAAGGGGGCGGGCTGGTGTCAGGGGCTGAACACGCCCCTCGTGGAACCCCAGAAAGTCCAGCAAGGCAGGTCTCTGGGCCCTCCCTCGTCCCCGTGTGGGGACACTGAGGCACGGCACACGGGAAGGCTCCCCAGGTCACTTGGCTGGGATGGAGTGGAGATGAGGGCTCATGCCCGTGGCCATGGCCCTGCCTCAGCACCTGCAGCCCATGTCCAGGACCGGGGGTGGGGGGGCTCCAGCCGCTCGGCGCCGTCACAGAAAGGGCCACCAGACCACACGCAAAGGGCAGGAGCAGCAATGTGGCCAAACACGGAGTCAAGTTCAGCAAATTTATCGGGGAGATGAGGTTTACGCAAGACTGTCATCAGGTCAGACTACTTCCCGCAGTCCGCGGGGCGGCTGGCTCTTGGTCCCAGGGCCGTGAGTTCAGGCCCCACAGTGGGCGTGGAGCCTAGCTCAAACGAAAAAAGGCTATTTCACAGGAAGCTCGGGGACGTGGCAGGAAGAATGCTCTTTAATGGCGGGTGCGAGCAGACACTCAGGGCCCCAGGGCCACAGGAAGGGTCAGGTGTAGGTTTACGAAAATGAACAGGACAGAAATTCATGACCCCGACCCTAACCCTGGGTGACACGCAGGTGAGATTTCAGGAGGAACCCTGGAGCGCTGTGCTCGGGACCCACCACCTGAAAGGCAGGGCCACGCCGGGCGACGCTTCTGCTCCCCCTCCACCCTGAGGAGGGTGGTGACCCCGAATTCAAGCATCGGGGGGACCGGACAGATAGACAGACACACAGGAGCCGCAGCGGAAGACACAGCTCGCCCTCCACGCGGACACACAGCGAGGGCGGGACTCGGACCCTCGCGCCCAGACCAGCCCACGGCTGTCTAGGACCAAGTGCTCACGAGAGACACAGGCCAGCACAATGTAGGGCCACCTGACCGGGCCCTGCGTGCCCCCAGGGCGGGACTCTGACCCGCCAGGCCCCTGCGTTGCCCACCAAAGCGTCAGCAGTGGAAAGAGGCGCGGCTCTGTGGTCGTGTGAGATGACCCATCAGCAGATCTCCAGGGAGCCGAGCGTGAGGCCGGGGACACCGCAGACAGGACGTGCGGCAGGCCCCGCCCCCGCGGCCCTCCCCGAGTCACAGCACCCTGGCCCTGCAGACCCCCGGCCACATCTCCTGTTTGACCCCCACGTGTGAGCGGCCCGCTCACAGGGTAGACGTTTCCGCCACTGGTGGGAACTGACGACCTCTCCGGTCCACGGGGCGATTTTCCCGGCTTCACCTCGAGCCACGTGGAAAAGCGCAGGGAGGAGCCGTCTCTCTGGAGGCTCCGGGCGCCTACGTGACTCCTGTTTTCTGTCTACCTAGTCCTGTGAGCGAGACTGGGTCGATCGGCCCCCACGCCCTAACGCGGCAGGGGCCACGGCGAGGACCCCCCCCCAGCTGGGCCGAGCGGGCCGCGCTCACCTGTGACCAGCGGCGTCTGCGCGGGCGGCTGCTCCAGTAGGACCATGTGCTGCAGCAGCGGGCTGGGCGCCGCCCCGCCGTCCCGCTCCAGGGGCGCCGCGCTCAGGTAGGGCGTGAGGTGCGCGCCGGGGAACAGCGAGAGCCGCTGCTGGAGGGCGGGCAGAGCGAGCCTCTCGGCTTCCTGCGGGCCGGCCGGCCCCTGGAGAGGCACAGCCATGATGCCCGGGCCGGGGCCGGCCCCCCCGAACCCGACCCGGGGCCGGTGCCAGCCGCCCACCCCTCCCCCGACCCGGGGCCGGTGCCCGCCCCCACTGCTCCCCCGACCCGGGGCCGGCCCCTGGAGAGGCATAGCCGTGACGCCCAGGCCGGGGCCGGCCCCCCCGAACCCGCCCCGGGGCCGGTGCCAGCCGCCCACCCCTCCCCCGCCCCGGGGCCGGTGCCCACCCCCCACCCCCCGACCCGCCGACGCCTACTCACAGCGGCAGGGCCGGTGGCGGGCAGCCCCAGCGTGATGTTGGGCAAGGACGGGGACGTGTAGAGGGGCAGCGGGGCCACAGAGCCTTCTCGAGTCACGAGCCTGTGGGCCAGGCCGGTCTGCGGACAGAGCACAGGACAGCTGTCACGCCGTCTGCAGCACCACGAGGAACGGCTAGCGGGCGCGTCGGGGCAGGCACGCGAACCCCGAGACGCCACGGTACGGAAATATGTACCCGGCCACAGCTTAGAGGCGGCACGAAACTGTCAAGCAGGTCACAGGCCCTGACACCCGGATTCACGATCACGAGACTCTCGTTTTTGAACACACTGATTCGTCACCGCGGACCGCCAGGAAAACCTCGGGCTCCTGCTGTAGAACACGTTCGTGCCGGGAAGGCCGTTTTAAATACAGCGTCAGAGGCAGAACCCAAAGGAAACGTTGATTTAAAATAAACCCCTTTGGGGTTTTGGAGTCTCTGGGGGGCTCAGCCGGTTGAGTATCCAACTCTTGATTTCGGCTCAGGTCACATCGCCACACGGTTGTGGGACTGAGCTCTCTCCGCGCTGAGCCTGCTTAAGATTCTCCCCCCCCACCCCTACCCCTCCCAGAGCAGGCAAATACCAGTCACAGTAATACAATGTAGGACAGAGAAAGGTGGATTTGTAGAGAACTCACAGATCAAATAATAATGAGCAAAAAGGAAAGTGCTCGTCAAAGGCAAACAACAAAGAACCAACATTAAGGGAGAAGAAATTCCTGAAAAAAAGATTCAAAATCGTCAGTCATCTAAAATATCTTTAAACACCTATCAAGTCGGCAACGATTTTTGAAACCGAGACTCCTCGGCCCCGAGGAACCGGAGCCCGCCGCTGGCCGGGGTGTGGACCGGCGCCCTTTCTGCAGGAAAACCTGGCAATCCGTGTCAGAGCCTTACAAACGTATCCAACTTTTGATCCAAAACTCCACTCTCCAGATGGCCCTCAGGAAACGATGCCGGCACAGCCAGGGACGGTCCCAGGAACGTGGTGGCCGCGGCGCCCACAGGGGGAAGGGCAGTGTGGCCACCAGTGGGTCCCAGGTGGAGTAAATGAAGGCCCACTCGTGCACCGGGCCCTTGGCAGGCCGGCAAAAACCTTCTGGATCCATGGGGATCGCACTGATGTGTTGTTAGGCTGGGAAAACAAGTTACAGAATCGTTCGCTCGTTAGAAAGCAGCCGGTGAGGGCTGGAAAGACAGCAAGGGCGGGGGAGGGAGCGCTCTCTGAGGGTCTGAATCACTGTGCTACTGAACATCTTTTTGCTTCTAGAAAGAACACTCTTTCCTACCAAGGACACGGCTGTTTGCCACCACATCCCCGTGTAGGTACTGGTCAGGACTTCGCCACCTGCTGGTGAGTGGGGTTTGGCAGACGGAGTCTGTGCAACAGAAACGTCAGGAGGGACGGACGCGGACCAGTGTCCTCCTGGCTCCTCCTGCAGTCGGGCACGTAGCTAACAACGAGGGACACCCAAGGGCCTCAGAACGTCACGTCAGGGGGAAAATTATGTGCGAAAGCTACGGTCAGGTGGCCGCACACAGGAGGCGAGGAAACAGCCTCCTCACCCCGGCTGGGGGCGGGGGGGGCGGGGGGGGGGCCAGTCTCGCCTCGAAGACGTGGGGTGCGGCCCCAGACCCCGGGGCGAAGCTCATCCGGGGGGCTCAGCGGTCTCCCGGCGCAGGTGAAGGCGGTGTTTAAGGGCACTGTGGTGCACCAGGTGTGCCACGGCCGCGGGTCTACAGAAGTGCGCATACTTCAGTGAAGACGTCGGGTCCCGCCCTGACGTCCATGCCGCTGACTGATCAAGGTGGTGACGGGACAAGTCCCCAAAAAGCGACAACAGGGACGGGTGCTCCGGTAACCGACGTCCTCTCGTGGACCACGTCTCTGTGGCGTGTGACGCTGTTTGACGCCGTTTTACCCGCAGTGGGAATTCGCTCGACCCTGGAGTCGGTCCTCACACCAGCCCCGCGTCCCCAGCCGAGCGCACGTATCGTCCTGATCACGCGATCACGGCGGCCGTCCTCGGGCATCGTCACCGGCAGCAGATTCCACTCGGGAAGCCACTTCCTTGGCTCGGCCCCAAGAAGCAACCCCTCATCCGTTCCGGATCCCCCAGCCTGCAGCCGGGCACTCAGTCCGGTCCTCCGGCTCCGCTGGTCCTTCTGGCTGTCCTGTGCTCCCACCCCGTCTGCACAACTTCCCGCACGGAGGGCTGGCGTCTTCAGTTTGCACGAAAGGACAACATCTATGACCCGTGGTCGAGGGGGTGTGAGCACCGTCTCTCGGCGAGTGTGCGGACATCCGGGCTGCTGTCTAACGCGGTCGTATTTCAGTGTCCTCTGGAAACACACAGCTCATTGTCTGGGTTCGGACGCCATAAGCACAACGCAGGAGGGGGAGTGTTTTCCTCGCCGAAGCCCGGGTGCATCCCGTCCTGCAGAACCTGCGGGGCCACATGCGGTTTGCTCCCCGTGACGCTGCACAGTCACGAGCCAACGACCGCCGTGGAAAGCACGTGCCCCAGACGGAGAAACGGTTGGTCACGAGTGCGAGGCGCGTGGAGGAGAGCGTGATGGAGGCCGCCGAGGAAAGCACGCTCCGCGGGCTCGTAATTACCCAGGGACGAAATGAGCAAACATCCTAATGTCTGCAAAGTTGTAATTTCCTCTTTATAATCACTCTATTTTTTCCCCATAATTTATTTTTAGAAAGAACGCAGCCTGGGAGAGCGGCTCAGGGCTGACTGCCCGCGTGCACGGCGCCGGCGGCCTCCGCCCCGCAGGCTCGTCAGCTCCCACGCGCTCCGTGCACGACGGGCCCGGCCGCACACCCCGCATTGCGCTGGGCTCCTGGGCCGGAGGGCGCTGCTGTCTCCAAGCACCGGGGAGCCTGCTTCCTGCGTGTAAGGTGCGGTGCTTGTCCGGACCCCGGGGCCCTGAAGGACGGCAGCGAGAGGAGGCGCAGAACGTGCCCCCGTGTCCCCGTGTCCCTCCCGCCAGGACCCACGTCCCCCTGCACCCGAGGAGCAGTCAGCGCGGGTGTCACGAGGCCCGAGAAGTCTCCTTGGGAGAAGCCAGGTTCTAACAACACCTGAGACCCTCAGGGGCCCCTGAGGCGGGACCTGTGCACCCCTGCCCCCCGCAGGACGTCAGCCAGGACGGCCCCAAACTCCCGTCTCCCCACCGGCAGCAGCTTAAATGACACGAACAGGTGACCTGCAGAAACGCACACGTAATTTAAACCGGAACCACGCAGAGCCGCCCCCCACCCCCACCTCGGGCAGCACAAAATGAACCAGGAGTTCATGGGCCAAACTGGCCTATCCTACCAGAGAGCGGGTCCCAGGCTGAGCCCCGGGGTGAAGACAGGAAGCCCTCGGTGAGGACCTCAGCCCTGCAGAGCAGGGGTGTGAAACGCTGTAATGATCTAGAGGGTACTTAAACGGGGGGCAGGAGGAGATGTGGGAGGAGCCGCGGAGCTGGCGCTAATCTGCCGCACGCTCGTGCGCGCGAGCGTCTCCACCAGGAGATGGAGGACTCAGCCCTGCGCCTGTGCGCCCCCAGCGAGGTCCATCACCCCTGCGCAGGGGGGGACTCGCTCCTACATGTTTAGGAGGAAAGTCAGCGGACTGTTCTCACAGCTGTGCCCTCCTGTAAGTTAGCGGGGGCTCGAAAAGAATTAGAAAGTCCTCCCACTCAGGGGGGCCGGCGGAGGCAGACACAGCCCTTCCGGCTCCTCCGTTCGCCGAAAAGTCTGTGCCTAGGCGGCCCCCATGTAGACCCCCCAGCCCGTGGCCTCGCAGCAAGTATGAAGTTCCCTTGCTCTTCCTGGGGACCGGCCGGGCTGCAGCCTGCTATGGGGGCAGCTGCCGGCCAGCCAGCCTCCGTCCCCGGGGCCTGGTGCAGGGCTGGCCCGCGGTGGGCGCTCCAGGGACACTTTGGCAATACACAGACAGAACAAGGTGAACGAGGGAGAAAAGGAACGCACAGAAGGAAGGTCCTGGGAACTGCTGCCTGGAAAGTCTCCCAGGCCTGGTCAAGGCCACCACCGGCAGCACCCCGGGAGCACCCTCCCTCGCCAAGCGACTCCAGAACCCTCTCCGTGCCCACGCCCCTCCACCTGCAAACCTCGGCCACCTCAAGGAAACCGACTGTCTCAGTGCACTGTGGGGCTGGCGCAGGGAACAGAAAGGAACAGAAAGCCCGCACTGACCTCGGCGGGGATGCTGGCCACAGCGGGTGCGATCCCGTTCTCAGCGCTGACGCTCCCGGAGCTGTTGTTGGGCGAGCTGGGCGCGGAGCCCGGGGCGCTGCTGCAGGCCGAGTCTGTGGGGCGAGGAGACATCCGTGAGCCGGGGTGCGCGCAGGGGCTCTGGCAAGGCCGCGGCACGTGCTCAGCCCGCACTGGCGCCCGGGGCCTCCCGGGGACCTCTGCTTTCTGCCTGCTGACTGGCACAAGTCACATCACGAAACAACATGACCTCAGTCCCCAAATGGGAGCTGTGAGTCTGATTCCCTGTTTTCAGTTTTGCTACTGACTTCCTCTCGAGCCCCGCAAACATGCGGCTCTGCGGGGCCCCATGTGAGCCGTTTCAGCTGTGCACGTTAGCATTTCTGTTCCTCTTGAATTTCGAGATGATCCTAAACATCAAAAAGATAAGCCCTTAAACACTCAGCAAGAACCTAACCACAGAAGACCGGGAACCCCGGAAGCCGAGGGACTCTGAGCAGGGAAAGGGCGGGTTCCCCGTGCTCGCTAACAGAGCCTCGGGCCACCCGGCTCCTCCGGAGCGACAGCCTCTCGCTTCTCCTGTGCAGCGTCAGACGCTGGGAGGGCACGGCCAGCGGCTCCCGGGGCCGATCAGTGTTCCCGGAAACCGCACCCTCCTTCATCCTCCGAGGGACTTCAAAGGTAGAAGCAGACCCGCCCTGCTAGCCGGGACCGGGCTCCACGGTGACCTGCCCGAAACGGAGCAACGTGGTCAGCCCGAGCCCCTCCTCGCTGCCATGGGAGCGGCGGCGACACTGGCATCTGTGGGAGGCTCTCTAGTTCTACGCTCTGGTTATGGGCATCTTAGCGAGGGCGTCACCCTGGACGGTGCCCTCTGTGGCCTCCGGTCCCCGCGATTGAGCAGCCGGCAGGCCAGTGACACCTGGTCCGGCTCGCCGAGGCAGCCTGGCCACGGGCATCCTGCACGGTGACAGCCTGGGGTCAGGCTCCTTAGACTTCAGGGACTGGGAGCCGCTGAGAAGGGCCCGGGGGGAGGAACCGGGACGCTTTCTGCACAAACCAGAACCACCTGCTCCCTGGCGCGGCCGCCTGGCCCTCAGCTGCAGTCCCCGGGGCCCTGCCTCAGAGCCTTCCCTGCTGGTCCTGCCCCCGGCCACCCGCCGGTTCCACCGACTTCCTGCAAACGTGCACCCCCAGCAGGGTGACCAAGCGTGTGAGACCCTGGGGCACTAAAAACAGACGTCCAGCTCTTGGCCCGTTTCTGACTCAACCACACAGAACTTTGTTTCACTCAGCTTCCAGGAAAGCAGGGTAACACGTGACCACGAGGTGCAATCGTGCTGTTCGTGTCCGCACGAGCGGGCACTGCGTGGCCTGGGCTCAGTGGCGGGACGGCACACACAAGAAAAGCTGGGAGGACACCTGCCCGTGGCGGACAGCAGTGACTCCGGCTCACCTGCGACCTGGGCTCCTGCCGCACACGCGGCTTTACCCGCCGGGCGGCCCGGCCCTGCCCTGAGCCCAATGGGCCCCCAGGTCCGCACCCCACGCCCTGCACACACCGGGGGGCCTGCTTCTGCACCCCTCACCACCTTCCTCCAACTCCTTATCCTTCTGACTTCCGGAGAGCCGGCTCTACCGGGGTCTGAGAGGCCCGGGAGCCCGTCTCCTCTCGTCTCTCTGCCGGCTGCACTTATCTGCCAGCCGCGCCCCGGCCCTGCCGGCCCCTGGCTCCTCCGTGTGCGCTCTGGAAGCGGCACAACCCGGTACCCGTGAGCTGGGGTGGGCACCATCTGGTCTCTCAAGTTAGATGCTGAGCTCCGTGGGGTGACAACCTGCACCCCTGCGTTTACGGGCAGCCTGGCGCCAACTCTCAGTCGCCTGAGCCCGTCACGGGCTGCCCACGTGAACACGAGCGCCGACGCGTGGGAAGCAGCCTGCCCACGACTCTGCCCAGCAGGTGCGGGGTCAGATACACCGCACGGGCTCGTCCGTCCGTCAGGGCGGCCCACGCCGGGCACCCCTCGGAGGGAGCGGAGCAGCACCCGTGTTTACACGGGTCCTAAGTCACGGCTTCGCAGGGATCCCCCAGCCGGCAAGACTCTGGGACTCAGAGCGACAACGCTCATGGGATCAGACAGGCCGGGGTGCTGGCCCCCCCGCAGAGCCTCACGCCGAAACGGGAAGAGCGCGGACTCACACAAACGCTCAGAGGCAGGCGCTTACGTTAGGGGTTTCTGTCCGGCTCGCGGGCCTGGAGCGCAGCGGGTCGGTCGGGGCAGGAGGCCACCACAAGGCCTCTCCCCTTCACTCAGAGGCGCTGAGCTCGGACCCGTGTGCGCGGTGCTGCCCACTTACACGGGGACCGGCCCCGGGGAGCCTAACACTGACAGACCGCTCCCGAGAGCCTGGGTTCTCAAGTGAGGCCCCGTGCCTTCCGCTAACATGGCTCCTCCCCGCCTCCACCCCAGGCTCCTTTCTCCCAGTGATTTCAGGAAGGTGGGGGGGCGCCCGCGGGAAACAGGACGCACGCTCTGGGCTGGGGCGTGCCCTGAGAACGAGGGTGTGCTCTCCGGACAGGTGTGTCCCCGGAAGTGGAGTGCACCCCTGAGTGGGGGTGCATGCATCTCAGGAAGTGCGGAGCATCCTCAGGAAGGAGAGCGCCCCTCAGGCCTGGGCTCTGCTGGGGGCGCACTTCTGCATGTCCACCACTAGGTGGGGGCCGAGAGCAAGGCTCCAAGGGACAGAGGAAACCAGGGGCCTCCCTCCTCTGTGCCTTTCCCAGCTGGGGGGCTCCTGCCAGGGAGACGTCTATGCTGCCCCGTGGCCGGGACAGTGTAATAGTTGGTGAGCAGGTCAGAACCATGTGATTCACCACCAAGAGGGCAGGACCGGGGAACCTCAACTTAAAATTCCTGGAAATGCCTGGTGTGATGCCAGGCGGGACTGCCCTGACCAGCCCTGGGCCGTGGACGCCACTGCCAGTGGCCGAGGCCAGGGGCAGACGGCGGGGCAGGGGCTATGAAGAGGCCCCCGCTAGGGCGCAAGCTGCGGCTCTCGGCTGCCCCGGGGCCGAGACGGCCGGGCGGCGACGCAGGGTCTCAGACAAGTCCAGGAGGGGCTCGCGGCAGAAGAGCCTCGCGGAGGAGGCGCCGGCCGGGCCCCCACAGCTCCCGGGACATACCTGTGACGTCCAGCGGACGCTTCTTCAGAGCGGTGACCACCGGCCCGTCTTTTCTGCGCAACAGGGGGCTGCTCCGCCTCTCAGCCACCTTCTGCTTTAGCCTGGACCGCAGCTTCAAATTGGGTTCGGAGGCTGCACGAGAAGGAGACGTCATTAGTCAGACGCTCACAACGGGGGTCCGGTCTACCGCGCTGGCAGTGAAGGACATGCGCGTGTCAGGTGAGTGTCCCCTCAACGCTGCTGTGCTGTGGCGGGGCAGAGCGGAGGCAGCGGTCCCGTCCGACTCGGAAGCCCCCCAGGATGCATTAAGGGCCATCTGATGCCTTCGGCTACGCTTCGTCAGACAGGGTTCCGGATCTGTGCGGGTCGTCTCGGGGCGCTGGCCTCGGGTGTTACTACAGCCTCCGTGCTCTACGCTTCCTCGTTCATCTGAGCGTCAGAAATTCCTCCCATGTCTAACCACCCGGAAGCCAGCCGCTTGCTGGGGCTCCCAACTGCCTCTGCCAAGGGGCCACCGTGGGGAGCCCATTCCCCTGGAGAGCGCCTGAAACCGGACACAGGCGCTTCGGCCTGCCTGGGTTTGTGAACAGCTCTGTGCTCTGCACACCTGCGAATCTGAGCCCACAGTGGTCCCCAAGCCTCTGTGCCTGGAGCCCAGCCCGGCCCGCAGACCAGTCAGGCTGCACCCTGGGGGAAGGGGGGGGGCACCCCGGCGCAAGCCGCCTGGGCAGAGGGCAGAGGTGCCTCATCCGGAGGCCTGTGCAGGAAAGTTCCCGAGGCCACCAGCATCCAGGGCCGGGACAGGGGTAAGGTCGCCACTGGGAGACATTGCAGTTTGGGTTTTATTTGACTGCTTTCCAGTTTCTACTGCTCTTGCGTTTGCAAATTAGCTCGTTTTTACCTTGCTGTTTGTTTGTTTTTAATCAGCACCCCTGCTGTTTTTAATCTTTCTGGAACGGGAAGTTCACTGCCCTCCAGGGGGCCGAGCAATATAATCAAATTTCCCCCTGGAATCAGAACTAAGACGGTTTGGGTTTTAGGAAGTAGGCCCTGCGTGCATCTGAGGGGCACTGTGACTCTGCCCCTTGGGGAATGGGGAGGGCAGGGCAGTGGATTCGGGGACCCCTCTCCCCCTGAAAGAGGCGGGGTCTGTGGGCCCTGGCGGGGGGAGGGCACAGCGGGCCACCTGGGTGCAGCCTCCCGGAGGAAGGGAAGATGTGCCTGAGCAGCTGCCAGAATCCCCCAGGGTCTCCGGCTCCCGAGGGCGTGGAGGCAGGGGCGGGGCCTCTCCGCCTGGCACTGTTTGGGCTCAGAGCAAGGCCGGCTCACTTGAAGGACTTCAAGGCGAGGAAAAGTAGGAGGGATTCGCCTTCTTCACGGGCTGGAAGGTCCACTTCCATTCCTTTCACACTTGTTTTGAGACCCCTGCAGAGTTCCACGTTCCGCTCATTTCCGTGTTAGGCCGAGTTCCTCGCGCCCCTCACCACGCGGGAAAGCCTGGTTAACAGGCAAGGAAACAGCCGCTCTTCTGATGCCCCCGGGTCTCTGCTGAGAGGACGCCTCTGCTGAGAGGACGCCTTTCAACAACCTTCCATCGGAGGAGGGGCGGCAGGGCGGGGCAGCCCTGGGAGGGAGCTTTTCGGGACGTGGGTGGCGACAGGGTCACCCAGGCCAGCCGCAGACGGGTCCCCACCTGCCCCTCGAGGACCCCAGGTCCCCTGTGACCTGCAGCCTGCACCAGGCAGGCCCCGAGCCCATTCCCACAACACAGGGCTGCTGTCACTTGTCCCCAGGCTGCGCCCCACCCTGTCCGGACCACAGGACAGCCGTAGGCTCCTCGCGGTGGCACCTGAAAGGATTCTGCTCATCTCTCTGCTAGTCTCCCCCCGCCCCACGCGTGCACGTGCAGGTATGGCCACTCTAAGGACTTGCCCTGCCTCTGGGGCTTCAGGGGAGCTCAGCACCCTCCCCCCGCCCCTCATGCGGTGCCCACTGCGGAATAGAAACGAGGGGCACTGTGTTCAAGATGCCAAGCGTCTCAGTTAAGATGAAAAAGCAGGGCATTAAACTGAGCAGGGTGGGCCCCACACACAGCCCAGCTTAGGGCACCCGAAGGGCTACACATGCGGGCTGGGCCCCTCCTCGTCTCCCTGGGGCTGCCCAGACCACCGCCCCACGGAGCCCCAGGTGCAGGACCGGGGGGCCAGGGGGGAAGGGAGGCAGTCCCTTCACAGTGTAGCTTCCGGGCTGGCTTCCCCCCTGCACCGCCCCCCACGTCTGCCCCGGGGCCTTGGCTGGGCTGCGAAGGGCTCTGAGGGGCAGCCCAGGCCCCCGCCCCTCGCCCGCTCCGGAGAAGGCACACATCCGGCAGCCGCAGGCGCAGGCCTCAGCAAGCTCAGACGGACCGCGCAGACCCCGCAGGGGAGACGCGGCGACCTGCAGTCCAGCCATTCCTAAGCTTCGTTCTCGAAACTTGAGGAAAGCGTGTGGCCCGGGCAGCTCTGCACGGCAGGCCGCCTACGAGACAGCAGACCTCGGAGATGGCACCTGCCACGGGCGGGGCCGCACAGCCCCCACAGGCGGCTCCTGACGGTCCTCGGCACGCAGGCCAGCTCCCACGTGGCCGGAGGGAGGACACGCCTGGAGTTGTCCCTTCGAAGACAGCGGCAGGTAGACTGAAGAGCCTGGGCCCGAGAAAGAGGCGTCTGGGAGAAGGGACTCGGGCCGCACGCGGTGCTAAGGGATGGAGGATGGGGGCGCTCCCTGCCGCCGGCTCTTTCCAGGCCAGAGCACGAGGGCCTCTCCCCCAGCATGCCGGGTGAAGCTCAGCACCAGGGTCCAGAACTGGCCCCCAGCCCGACAGAGGCCCTTCCGGCGAGCGCACGGATTCTCGTTAGCGAACCCACGACTGCTCTAGGTGGACAAGTGAGTGCCCCGCACCCAAGCTAAGGAGAAGAGGGCCCCTGGGGCACCCTCCCTGTCACTGAGAAAGGAAACCCCGCCCGCGCCCACGGGGTCCTTGGCTCCGCTCTGCCCACGGCTCTGACGCCTCCCACGGGCTCGTCAGGGACTCCGGCCTCCAGGCCCACAGCCGTCCTGGTGTGGCCCCTCCGCCTCGTGCACCCGGACCACCAGTCAGGCACTACTGCCGGGGCCTCCCTGCACTCCTGGCTCTGGCTTGGGGGCCTGCTCCCTGTGCCACACCGACCCCGCGGGGGCACAGCTCTGACTACTGACGCCCCACGTCTTCTGTCTTTAGGGCGGGATGGGGGCGGGGGAGCCCTCCAGCCCGCCCCCCAAGGCCTTGTCACTTGGGTAAAGATGCTGGTGATTGTCTCAAATCACGGAATCACCCAGAATCCTCTGGATAAAACAGGGTTTGTGTTTATGAAGAAAAAGCTGTGGCATTGGGCCTCATTTCCACCAAGGAGGGTGCCCAGGAAGTTCCCACAATGCCCTGCACCCGCAGACCCCGCGTGCTGCGCTGGCGACCAGGGTAGCCCACGCTCCACAGCCGGCCACAGCCTGCCCTCGCCTCTGGGGCAAAGCCTCTGGGAGGCACCCTTCTGGCCTCTGGCCTTCCGGTCACCTGCATGGCCTGGCCACGGCCACTCTGACCTTTCTTAGAAGCCACTGCCCACTGAAACCATCGCTGCTGGACAAAGTCCGAGAACGCCTGAGTGTGAATAACCTTCTTCTTCTGGTGACAGGGCTGCACACGCCCCGAGGCGCCTGCTGACACGTCCCCCAAGGACACAGCGACTTCCTTTCCTGAACACGTTCCCCGACCCTGGACTCCCGGCCGCCCCCGCTGCCCAGGCCCAGCCCAGAGCCGGTGCTGAGGGCCAAACGCTGGCGGGCTGGCTCCGTCAGCGGGAGCCGCCGTGTCCCCGGGCCCACGGGGGATGCTCTGAGCGGTGACAAGGCCCAGCACGCCACTGCGAGAAGGGGGAGCCGGGCCGCCGTTTGCACTGAGTTGAGAGTTAAAAGGCAGGTGTACTCACGCGAGGTTCGCGGAGTTTGGCATGAATCATAAGGAAACGCCTGAGCATTATCACTTTATAATGATGTTCTCATAATAATTTTAAAAAAATAAAAGGAAATACTTGAAAAGAAGCTGGGATTCCCTCCGGGTGCGGGTCCCAGGCCGGCTCGGCATCTGGAGGCGCGGAGGGGCCGCCGGGACCCCGCGGCACTGACCTGTTTTTCGGAGCGGGAAGTCGTCCTTGGTGTCGTACATCCCCAGGACCGGGTGGTTGTAGGACGCGGACACGCCGCTCTGGGGCGGGGAGCTCTGGTCCAGCGAGCTGTGCTGGGTCTTCCTGGAGGGAACGGGCAGAGACAGGCGGCCGGTTAGCCACGGCGTCACAGCAGCCCCGGATCGGCTCCGGCCGCGCACGGAGACCACACTCCAGGCCACACTCGGGAACCCGGCCGAGCACCGCCTCCTGTGTCACCTGGTGCCAGCAGGAGTGGGGACCCGTGCCACGCCCCACCGCCGCCCTGCTCCGGGGGCTCCCTGCACTGACTGCTCTCTGGTCACCCACAGGGTCACCACCAGCCTCAGAGGGGCCCGTCCTCAGGGCAGACGGGGTGGGGGGAGGGGGCTGAGTGTGCACAGAACCAAAAGCGCAGCTCGAGGTGGCCGAGATCTGGGGGTGCGTTTGGGGCAGGTGCTGGTGAGGTTTGCGGTCCCCAAAGGGACGTCCCTTCGGCAGAAAATACTGTCTCCATTTGCACCTCGAGAGGAACCAAACCCACCGCAGCGGCCCACGTCTCTGAGGACGACACCTTGTGGCTGGGAGCTGATCCACAGAGTCTGCTGTCCCCAACCACCGGCCTCGCAGGATCAGTCCCTACCCAGGGAGACAGATCGGGCTCCGGGAGGCGGGGCAGCGGGGGGGAGGAGGGGTGTCCAGGCTGGGGAAAGCGGGGCCGACAGCCCTCGGGAAGATCATCAGCGATCTGTGGGTCTGGGGGGACGGCCAGCTGAGCCCTGCTGGAAGCATCCACACCAGGCGTAATGAGTTCCGTGGCGTCCTTAAACTGTGTAATCTACTTAATGACTTGAAACAATTTGCCAACTTACTGATTTGGCATTTGTTAGACTGTTTATTTGAATCCACAGCACTCCACACCCGCACACCTGGCGTTCTCTGAATGAAGACTGCGAGCCCTTAAACGCCTCCAGGTGGATATTTAAAGATCCGAGCGCAGACTGCGCAGAGACCACGCTGCTCACCGAGCCCCGTCCGGAGAGCGCGGCCCTGGCACGTGGGCCACGGGGCTCGGCCGGGCCGCGTGGCGGCAAGGTGCTCACAGAGCCCTGGCCCCGGCCCGCCAGGCGCCCGCCAGCCGGGGGAGCGCGGCCCCTCATCAGGACGCCCTGGCGTTCCCGGGGCAGGTGCGGCCCCGCACCGGGACGGCCCGCGGGGCGGCTGCCGCAGGCGGGAAGGCCTCCCCTGGGGGCCGCTCGCTCCAGGCCTCCCGGAAGGTCTGAGGACAGCTCTGTCGCTACTGAGCCGCATCTCCAGAGGGGCCCTCGGCCAGGTCCCCGCCGCTCAGGGCCAAGTTATGACACGGGAGAGAACTCGCCTTCTCTTTGGTGAGGAACGCGGCAGGACCTGCGTGTGTGTGTGTGTGTGTGTGTGTGTGAGGGGACTGGAGAATAGAAGTGACAGCTAATGACGGAACATTACTGTACATTGTATCTAGTGTCGTTAGACTTTAACTGCGGCTTGTTTACATTAGGCCGCGAGCTGGAAGCCCTGTTTGAGATCCAGTAGATTTTCCCTTTGTGTTTGCCGTCTCGGGACGCTCTCAGCATTAACTCCCTCCCCGGTTCCCAGGCTGGCCTTCGGAGGAGTGGCGACAGGAGCGGGCACGAGGGCGCCCCGTCTGGGGCCAGAAACCGAGAGAGTGACTCCCGGCAGCACAGCCCAGCTCCTTGCGCCCGGCGGCCCTGGGGTGCGCACTGCACAGGCCCACGGGCCCCCCCAGGGAAAGCCCACCCGTCACAGCCTCCGGGGGCCTCGTGCATGCGCGCTCTGGGCCTGGGTCCTGGAGGGTGAGCAAGTCGGTGCTGCCCTGGCTGCACGCACACCACAGTGACCCGCTCTCACCCACACCCGCCACACACTCATGTGCTCTTGCTCACATTTGTGCTAAGCATCGTGGGCGGAGCCAAACCAGGGTCAAAGTTCAGTTCTCCCTCCAGGAAGGCCCGGCCTTCACCATCACAGTCACTCCACAGTGTCAGGCTCAGAGTGACAAAACAAGACAGCTGCCAAATTCGCTGCGGACAGACCTGTCGCCTGGCCGGCTTCTCTGAGACCACCCTCTTCCCCACTCCAGCCTGGCACCCCAAGCCCCTCCCTGGAAGCTGAACCAAGGGCCCTACCTCGGGCAGCCCTGCTCACCAGGGCGCGGGCCCTGTCGCTCCCTCCTGGGACCCTCACCTGCCCGCAGCCCCGTGGCCCTTCCCTCCAGTGCAAGCTCCCTCCTCAGTGCCTCCAGGACGGGAGGGACGTGCTCTCCCAGCGCGTGGGCTCTGTCCTGTCACACGTGAACCCATCACCTCCAACCCCATCTCCCCAGCGCGGGCTCCCCTGGCACCGGCCCCCCCAATCTTCCCCCACCACTGCGGCCACCAGCGAGAACTCGGACGCAGGGCCCACGACGCCTGCCTGCCACCGGGTGGCCTCCTCCGGGCTCGCGCCCCGGCGCTCCTGGCCAGCCGCACCTCCCTGGGGCCTGGGGCCTCCCGGCCTGCTGACCACAGCTGCTAATGCTGCACCGCCGCTGAGCCTCCCTCCCGCCACAGGCCCAAGAGCCCTTGCCCTCTGGCCGCCTCCACAGGCCTGTGGTCCCCGGCGCCCCAGCGCCTCCCAGGCCGAGGCCCCGCCCCTGCTCCCCTTCCTGCCGTCTTCAGTGCAGACCGCACGGAGACCACCTCGGCCGCTCCCCACGCCGCCTGCCCTGGCGCGTCGGCCCGGCAGCCCCCGACCCCAGGGCAGGGTCTCAGCTCTCCCCACGAGTACCCAGCTGTGGGGCCCGGGCGCCACTGCAAGCATCTCTACGGAACGCTCCGCGTGGCGGCTCTTCGGGGGCGCCGTGGCCTGTGCGCGTCCGTGGGAGTCGCGTCCCCGGCTGAGCTGCGCGCCTGCAGCGTCAGGGCCGGAGCGGCGAGTGGCGGCTGCACACCCACGAGGGTGGCCTCTCTGCCTCGGAACCAGAGGGCCTTCTGACTGGTAACTGGGGTCGCCCGCCAGGTCCACGGGACCGTCTCAGCGGGATATGGCGGGGTTTTATTGAGCACAAATAGCCGTGTGTCTGGAAGCTTCAGAATAATTACAGTTTTCCCCAACGAAATGGAAGATAATCATATTTTGATTTATGAAAACTGCCTTATGGATTTGCTGTAAGAAATGAAATCACCCTTGAAAACAGGAGAAAACTAGGTTTCAACGCAAAACCCTGCGAAACATCCTCGATCATGGGTTAGGGTCACATGCACTGGCCCTTCCGCTCCGAACGCGGCCCGCGCCGCGGCCGCCTGCACAGCGCGCGGGTGCTCAGGGGACATCCCTCTGCAGGCGCGCGTCCTCGCGGACTTTCCCGCAGCGGCGCACCAGCCATCAGCAGCCGGCAGGGCGAGGCTCTCCCGTGGCCTCTGCCAACCCCGTGGGCCCGGGGAACGGGCTCCTCACACAAACACGAAAACCAGCGCAGGCGCTACGGACCTGCCTAGCGGTCAGTGAAACCCTGAGTAGATACGATACGGGCACACGGACAGTTCAGACCACAGTGCTGGTTTAAGTGACTCCTTTTGTGGCAAAATATATGGGGGGAAGAGGACCGGCCAGGCCCCAGCCTCGCTGCGTCACTCAGAGACCTGGATGACCCTCGCGCATCTGCCACCAGACGCTTCCGCTGTCGCCCGCGGGTACCTGCTTCGAGTCTGTCCGTCCCGGCCGCCTCCCAGGGCGGAGAGCTGGCCGCTCAGGCCTAGGGATGATCAGCGGGCACGGGGGCCCCAGGGGGAGGCCGGGGCCGCACGCGGACACTTACCCGTACCAGTAGCGAGGGTCGCTGGAGATGCAGTGGTTCAGGCTCCGGTGGGCCAGCGCCTTCTTCTTATTGAGGACAAACTCCTGCAGCTTCATCTTCACTTCCGTGCTGGCCACCGCACCTGGCGCAGGGAAAGCACACACGGGTGACTGCGGGCCGCGGCGGGCAGGACGCGGGGCCCTGCGCTCGGGAGGGGGCAGAGGCTCGGAGTCGGGCCTGCGATCCGAGGGCTTCCCGGAGGAAGTGGGGGGCCCCGAGAAGTGTTAGGAAGGGCTCCCACGCAGGAACGTGTTGCACAGCTGCGCTCGGCCTAACTCGGGTCATCGAGACGGCCCCGGGGTCGCCTCCCACACCCGCCGCTGGGGGCACCGTCAGCCTCTGACAGAAACACCACCGGGAAGTCAGCGCGGCAGCCGGGTCCTCTCCAGCTCAGGTGGCGACTCCCGGGCCGAGTGCACGCGCACGCACGCGCCGCCGCCAGCGGGAGGGAGCGCGCACGCACCGCACATGCTGCCTCGCGCTCCGGGGAAGCTTCCCACTCGCTAGTGTCGCAGGGCTCGTCTCGGCGCCGTGTGCCTCACGGGGTCCTCGGGGCAGAGCAGGGTCGTCGTGAGAAGCAGCCACACGCACACAGATGAACAACCAAAAGCCACCACCCCAACACGACACCTGTCCCGTCCGATCCAACCTCAGGGCTGCGCGCGGACTGCATGCACTTGCGCAGACTGTGCGCCCTTGCGCACCATCCTTCCGCTTGTAAGTAGCGATTTATTTTGTCATTGTCTAAAATCCAAGTGGTACTTCAGAAAAAAATTTTTTAATGTTCGTTTGATTTTTCAAGAGAGAGAGAGAGACAGAGTGTAAGTGGGGAGGGAGCAGAGAGAGGGGGAGACAGAGAATCCGAAGCAGCTCCAGGCTCCAAGCTGTCAGCAGAGCCAGATGGGGGGCTCAAACCATGAACCGTGAGATCATGACCTGAGCCGAAGTGGGACGCTTCGCTGACGGAGCCACCCAGGCGCTCCGAAGCAGTACTTTTTTATTAGTAACATTTATTTATTTGAGGGAAGGGACGAAGCAGTAGGAGCAGGTAGAGGGGGAGAGAGTTTTAAGCAGGCTCCACACTCCACCCAGAGCTCCGGCTGAGATACCGTGAGATCACGACCTGAGCCAAAATCCAGAGTCAGACGCTTAACCCACTGAGCCACCCAGGAGCCCCTCAAAGCACCGTCTAATTGCTTTCCAAAATGCCTTCGAACACTGACCGCCACCCGTGGCCATGCACCGGAGGAGGCACCTTGTATCTCAAGGAGTGCCGGGGAATCCCCACGTGACCCTGGGGATCCCCACGTGACCCTGTGTCTCCGTCAGGACTCGGGATCACCCCGTGGTCACCCCGTGACTTAGCGTGTGCCTCTGCCTCCAGTTCCTGGCACTGAGCGCCCAAACCCCCTGTAAACGCCTAAGTGACAAGGACACCAGGGCATCTCTTGTTCTGACGCAGTGCCTGGCTGGCCTTGTGGACGGCTCCTGGAGGGCCGGGTCACCAGAAGATCAGGCCATGATCAGAGACGGGGGAGGGGCTGGAAAGTCACTAATTCCTCCATAAGTCCCGAGAGTGTGGGGTTCAGCGCGCCCCCACACGCTGGCAAGCACGCGCACGTACCGAGAGGGGGACGCACCCCAACTCCAGGGGGACAGAAACCCGTGGGCCCAGGAACTGCCCGCACCCCGTCCTACACACCGTTTCTCCTGGCTGCTGCTCTCTGTCCTCCCACACGTCCCTCTCCCTGGGTCCCGCGGCCCGCCCAGCAGGGTAAACACGCAGGGAGGGGGCTGAGGGGACCTCTGAGGACCCACAGCAGCTGGTCAGATGCTCGGGTCGCACCCTGGATCTGCAGCCAGCGTCTGCCGGGAGTGGGGGCAGGGAGGACTCGTAGGACTGAGCCCTCTGGTGAGCAGTGTCCCAACAGACGGACTGCAGGACACTCGGGTGACCGAGCACTGTGTCGTGTTCAGTCCCGCTCATACCCCGTTCCAGGTCCTTGTGGGTCTACGTGCAGGACAAACGCAGGAGGAAGGAACTGGGTTTCTCCCAACAAAGGAAGGAAACAGCCCCCCCCCATTTGATATTCAAATACTTGTTTTCACGTAACCTGCTCTCGTTTTCCCATTGCAATTTTCCCATTTCCCGGAAGCTTTGAAATTGATCTGTTTTCCTGGTTTGGTAAATAATGAGTTTTATTTTATCTTTGTTTTTCTGGTGTTGGGCTTTCATTCCTTTACGTGTTTGCTGTTGTTATGTGTTCACGGTTCTCTCTGATGCATGTGAAATGTGACTACAGATATTTTGACAAATTGCTCATGAATTGTTAAGATCATTAGAGAAGCCGTCTTTTTTGCCACCATTACCGTCCACGGCATGAATTCTGTCCGGCTGTAGGGATGTGTGCTCTCCAGGGCAGTGGCCCCCGCGGTTCGGTCACTGTGGGCCTGTGTGTGTCGTGGATGACAGCACAGACCCTTGGGAACAGGGTCTGAATTAGATCATCCAGGGGAAACGCAAAGTTCACTAAACCGAATCCAAAGCACCTTCAGAAGCTCCGTCAGGACACACGGACGTCCGTCTCGGCCTTCCCAGGCTCTGGGGAAATGACACCATGGGCGCACAAGAAGAGAAGCCTGCCAGAGCTCTGTATGTGCCGTGTGCCAGCCACTGGGCACACTGTCCCTGTGACACTCATGAGGACGACCACGACTAGGCCAGGCGACAGGGGTGACCAAAGGCAGAGTCACACCCGCTCCTGAGCGGCACTGCTCGATCCCCTGAAACGTAGCCAGTGTCAGAGTGAACACGTTCTGAACACGCAAAGCCTGTGTTTCCAGTCTGCAAGTGCACACACACGCGCAGACACGCAGTCACGTGGCGCTAACGGCGTATCAGCACCAGGTGGAGGGCAGAAAGCACGCCAGGCGCTGTCTGTGTCCGTGCAGTGTGCCTCGCCACCGGGAGCAAGGCCAAGGAGCGGAGGACGCAGAGGGCCACTGACAAGGGGGAATGAGGACTCGCTAAGGGATGTGGGAGACGTGTGACCATGATGGAAGGAACCGCAGTGGGCGGAAGCGCCCTGGCTGTTCCCTCCCGGTGCTCCAGCCGCAGAGGGGGCATCGCGCTGCCTGAGGAGGAGCGGGAGGAGGAGGCGCCCAAAGACCCAGGCGGAGGAGGAAGATGGCCCTCCCGGTGCTGCGGAAGTGTGGCTCCTAAGAGTGGGCAGTGCAGAGCGGACGGCAGCGGGCACGCTCAGAGCGGGCAGTGCAGAGCGGAGAGGCAGCGGGCACGCTCAGTGGGCAGTGCAGAGCGGACAGGCAGCGGGCACGCTCAGAGCGGGCAGTGCAGAGCGGACAGGCAGCGGGCACGCTCAGAGTGGGCAGTGCAGCACAGACAGGCAGCGGGCACGCTCAGAGCGGGCAGTGCAGCGCGGACAGGCAGCGGGCACGCTCAGAGCGGGCAGTGCAGCACAGACAGGCAGCGGGCACGCTCAGAGCGGGCAGTGCAGCGCGGACGGGCAGCGGGCACTCTCAGAGCGGGCAGTGCAGAGCGGATGGGCAGCAGGCACGCTCAGTGGGCAGTGCAGAGCGGACGGCAGCGGGCACACTCAGAGCGGGCAGTGCAGAGCGGACAGGCAGCGGGCACGCTCAGTGGGCAGGGGAAGGCCGTCGCTGCAAGCGTCCCAGCAGACCCGAACTGCGCGTCAGCACAAGCCAGTGAGGCTCCACCTGCCGTCCAACAGTGGGGGGTGCTTGTGACTGCCCCACGGGCCTTCTAGGGGCAGCCTGGCCCCGAGGACCACGTGTAGGGGGCCTCTGACTCTCCCTGCTCTGGCCACAAGCCCTGGCTGACGTCACGGGCTCCAGAACAAACCCCTCAGCGACAGGCAGCACAGCAGGACATGACGACGGGCAGCCGCCCCGCCCGGAGGGGACCCTGGCCCTGTTGCTGGCTGGGGCCGGGGCACCTGCCAGCGACCGGCCGGCCTTGTGCCCCGAGCCGCCTGCCCTGTCCTCACAGCAGGACGTACGTCCACAGGACTGACCTGGGGCCCCTCGGCCAGCTCAGGCTGGGACAGGGCTCCTTACCAGGCTCTCGTGGAACCTGATCAAGACCAGACCACAATCAAAATAAACCGGTGCATCAGGCTGAGTCCACCTTAGGAGAGGGATCAGATGGTGACACCTGCGGCTGGAGGCTGACGTACCGGGGCGGCGGGCACGACTCACACCCGCACACGCGCAGGGCCCGCGGCACGCCCGTGGCATGCCGGGCTGCAGATGTGCAACTCCGTGCCACAGTGGGACTGCCTCTCTCCCCGGCGCTTAACGCAGAGAGAGCTCACACAGGGGCCGCCGCCCTCCCATCACGGCCTGTCGCGGCAGGCTCCGCCCCTTGTTCTGTCCGAGTTGGCCACGGATGCTGAAACCTTCGCATTCTAACTGTGTCCTCAGTTCCAACCAACACCCGTGGCCAAACACTTCTTTCGACACTTATGAAATACTAAGATTTTTTTCTCCTATTTTTAAAAAAAATTTATGTCTAATCAGTGCACACGGTGTTGCGTTAGTCTCAGGTGTACAGTACAGCGACGGCGCACGTCCGTATGTCGCTCTGCTCATCCGGATTCCTGCGCTTTACTTATTTACTTACTTACCTATTTAATTTCAGAGAGAGAGAGCATAAGTGGTGAGAGGGGCAGAGAGAGAGCGAGCGAGAGAGAGAGGGACGGACGGACGGAGAGGGAGAGGGAGAGAGAATCCTAAGCAGGCTCCACGCTGACGCGGGGCTCAATGCCATGACCCTGGGATCATGACTTGAGCCGAAATCAAGAGGCAGATGCTCAACTGACAGCCCCCCAGGCACCCCTAGATTCCTCCACTTTAGATCAAAGTTATAGAATCAATAAAACACATTCCATAAACAAATGTCAAATGTCTTTAATTTTTACTTAAAGAAGACAGGTCGGGGAGCCTACCGCCCGTCCGTCTGACCCGGCGCGCCGAGCAGCGGGGTGAGTGCGGCTACGCCCCCGGCCCCCATCGAAGGACCAGGCGCCTGTGGGCCCAACCCCCGCAGGGGCTCCGAGTCCCCTCTGCCCTTCTTCTCATGCCCCCTGGGCTCTGAGGACGTTCCACTGCCCAGATGGGATAGAGAATTACCTTCTGCGTCAGGCCTTTTTTGATTTTTCTTTAACAAAGGGAATGACTTTCCTCAAATCCTCGAAAGACGGCACTTCCCCCACCCGGGCTGTGCTTGTCAACAGCAGGGAAAAGAAATCTAGCTGTGCTCGTGCGTCTGAGGCTGCTCAGAGGACAGGCTGGCCTTCCACTGCGCTCTCCCTTTGAATCTGTGTTACAGGACGGTCTGTCCTAGATGCTTACAGGTAGTTGACCGACGTAAAACTTCCCTGACAAGGTAACGTGTTCAGCCTGAAGGAGAATGAAAACTGCCACCAATTCCCAGAATTCACTGTTCCTTAGAGCTAATAGCAATGACTGGTATCAATAAGTAAAAGAAAACTGCAGAATTATTTAAAATTCAAAGTATGGTAAATGTTTATAAATGTAACAAAACTTTAATTAAATATTCAATAGGAAATTCGCTTTTTAAAAAACCCCAAGAAACTAAACAGATGCCTCGCAAGGCGTTTTCAAATGCTTACAAATGGGAGCCGCCCCAGGCCATTTGCATTTCCCCACAAATGCCCTTTAAGCTGGTGCAAACAAGGCGCTCCTTCAGGGGTGGGAGCCGCCAGCACCCGCTCCAGGCCTGCCTCCTCCCAAGCCCACACTCAGGGCTGCGGAGCTTACACGAGCGTGCCAAATACCCAAACTGTACACAGTTTATTATGAATAATAAAACCTGACCACCCAGATCCACAGACTGAAAACCCCCAGGGCTGCTGCGAGTGCCGAGCTAGGAGGGAGGCAGAGAACATTCCAGAGCCCCGGTCGGGGCGGGGGGGGGGGGGGGGTTAGTAGGTAGAGAAGAAATTGTTTTTGACTTGTAAACAGATCTAAAATGTTTTCTGAAGGCAAATCTTTTCACATTTTGTGAGGCCTCAGATGTTATTTTTTTTGGAAGGTTCTGGTAAACTACGAGGAACTAAATGAGCTGCTTTTTAGCAATCTGAGAACTGGCGTTTCTGGTGAGCCGTGCGCACATCGAGGTGCTGACGCGGACGGCGTTCCTGTCCGTCCTCTGACAAACGACAGTTCCCCTGCTCGAGAGCAAAACCGGAAGTAGGAGATGCAACTGAGGCCGAAGCAAAGCCTGAGAAGGAGAAAGGAGCAGCCCAGGCGGAGGCCACGGGCCCCGGGCCCCCGGGGGAAGCGCAGTCCCAGGGCTCCTAGAGGGCCAGGTGTCGCCATGTGGGGGCAGCCCCCGATGGCAGGCCGTGGAGCCCCTGCGACAGTCAGCAAGAGGACTCCCCTACACTCACAGTCCTGGCTGCAGTGAGAGTCCGGGAGTTCTAGCAATATCCGGGCTGACACCCGTGCTCTGCTCCAGACCCGGGTGTCAGGACGCCCGCGGCACGTTCCGACCCGCACGCCATACCACTCAGAGGCGGCCAGTGCCCTGGCCACACCTCAGCCACGAGGGACCCTGGACACCAAGGCGTCCACACACACAACACAGGCCGTGGTTGGGCTGGTGCAGGGGTGAGAAGGGAGGGCGGTGACCCCTGCACATGGCCGCCTCGCCTGCCCCACCGGCCCACCGCAGATACCAGGCTGCCCTCCGAGACCACGGGCGTGTGCTGCCAGCCCAACTCTGCAGGGTATCTTCTCCTGACGGCCCGTGCGCTCATGCCCGGAGCCCCGGCTGTGGCCCACCGGGGAGCCCGGAGCCGCCGTCTTGCCCGAGTGGTGTGAGGAAATGTGGCGTGTCATTCAGATTTAGGAAGTGACAATCGGATCTCACACGCAGGAAAAACGCTTCTGATACGCTTCTCCATTGAAACGTAGCCAGACCATTTTAACAAAAAGACATTTAAAAGATATGATTTCAAGAGCAAAATATGCTGTTAGTTAATAAAGGTCACAAAGTTGTTACTTTTATATACAAAGCCAGTTACGAAGACCTTACAAATGGTTACGTGGAGAGACAAACCAAACAGGAAAATGATACACTAGCTGCATATTTTAAGAAAAAACCACAGCCTTTTGGAAAGACAATATTTATAAAAACGGACACAGAACACCGGTGGGGACATGTCCGGAGCCCAGTCCGGAGAAGCCCGGTGAGGCCGCCGGCGCGGCGGGGCCCGTGCTGCCTCAACGGCGCCCCGAGGCGGAGCAGAGACGCCGCGCACAGGAGGGCCCGCGGCCCCGTCAGCCAGAGAGCTCGGGCGGGCGCGTCCGCGGAACTCCCCGAGGTGAGGAAAGAGGTGAGAACTCACCACAAAAATGAGGGAGACGTGGGAACAGGCACTTCTCCAGGAAAGGAGTGTCGCTGTGACAGGAGACCTGGGTCTCACCGGTGACCAGACCGCGCGGCCGAAGCTACAGGTGCGACGGCTCGTAGCCAGACTCCGAGCGGCTGATGGCAGCCGGGGCCGGTGGGGACGCGGGCACGGAGCGACCCGCTTGGCCGGGGTGGCTGCCCTCGTGCAGGGGAGGGGGGCACCTGCATGCCTCCCACCTGCCCGTCGGCTCCAGAGACACATCCAGGGACGTGTGCGCCAGCACAGACACCTACCAACCACGGGCCAGACGAATGCAGCGGGGTGCCCGTGGAGGCATGATCTCCTGCCACACAGGACAGTGAGGACAGACTCCCCGTGAGACGGTGAGTGACAGAAGCAAACCGCGAAACCCCACACATCCACGGGTCCGTCTACGTCAACTTCAAAAGCAGGCAGAACTGCCTTCCGTGTTCGGTGGCGGGGCAGGGGGAAGGGCCGGATGTGGCCCCTGTCCTGATCCGGGGGCTTTACGGGAGGTGAGCCTGGGAACGGGCTGTGCCCTTTCTGTGTGGACGCTGCACCTAAGTCATTTCAGATCACGGACCTCACGCGAGTGCGTCCCGCGGCCGCACACAGGCGGGTTGAGGTCCGCAGGACAGACTCTTACGGGGTTGGTCTGGACGGCTAACCATTTCCAGGCGCCGAAGACACGGGCTTTGTGAGGTTTATGAGTGTTACCGAAGCAGGTGAAGACTGGGGTTTTAGTCGCGAGCACGGAAGTCAGTCGCCTGCAGTCACCACACCGACCCCTGACGCGGGAGAGAAACGTGTACGTGACTCCGTCACCAGGGAACACACCGGTTCGGCTCCGCACTGACGTCTCGGGTGGACATGAACCGACCCGCTGTCTCTGCTTTCTAGGTCCTGGGCGCGTCCCTGGGGACGAGCTGCTGAACGGAAGAGGCCTGGATGCACGCGTGCGGGACACAGCCGGCCTCACAGACACGGGTCCCTCCCCGCACCTGCCGGACGCGCTCTCTGCCCCTCGGCTGCGGCTCCTCCGCAGGGACGCGGGGAAAGTCCCCCTGATCTTCCGAGGGGGGAGCAGCGCACAGAGTCCCCTCCTGGCGAGGACCAGGCCGGGGCCTCTCCCGGAAGGTACCACTGGTCCTCAGACCCTCGAGCACAGAAGCAAACATCAGGGCCAAGAGACCAGATGCGGGCCGCCGCGCCCCCGCTCAGCCCCTGGCTTCGCCCACAAGCCGGGCCTGGCTCTGAGGTGCCCCCAGAATGCTCCCAGGAGGAAGGGACTCTGGCGCATTCAGGACTGAACTGAGGCCACAGGGCAGAGCCACTGCCCGCCCGCCAAGCGTGCCTCAGACGGCACACGGCCGCGGACAACGCCGGCCCAGACCGTTGGCGGCTCCCGGCCGGGGGCGCAGCAGCCGCGGACAGAGCCGCCTCGGGGAGGCCCCGGCGCCCGCCCGGCGTCCCCCCCCGACCCCGGCACACTTACTCTCTTTGCCTTTCTCCTTGTTCTTGAGCTGCTGCAGCTTCTGCTCCCGGTGCTGCTTCTCCAGCTCCTGCTCCTGGCGGTGCCTCTCCAGCTTCCGCTGGTGCTCCAGCAGCTCCTGCTGGTGCTTCATGGCCAGCAGCTCCTGCTGGTGCTGCGAGCAGGGAAGGAGGGGACAGACGGTCAGAGCCTCGCTGCCGGACAGGACAAGACACGCGCGCAGGAACCCAGCCAAGGGCCACAGGTCTCCGTGCCGCTGTCGCCCAGAGCCAGGCCGTCCTCTGCAGGGCCAGCGCCTCTACCCAGAGGACCTTGACTCGCCTGGCCCACACACCGAGCACGGCTGCCGGAAGCCCTGAGGCCTGCTGACTTTCTAAGTGTTAAAAACAAGAATCACCCCCGCGAGCCGCTGGAGGAGAAGACCTGGGGACGCCGCAAACCGGGAGCGGTGCTTCGAGGACAGCGTGGCGGAGGGGCACACCGCCGCCTCACCGAGTCAGACGAGCATCCGCCTAGGACGCAGCCGCCCCGTCCCCAGACTCGCCCGGGCCCCGGACACACGTCTGCACCCCGGCAAGTGTGACAGGCGGTCGGCGGCCCGCTCCCGACAGCCCAGGCTGCACGAGCTCCGATGGCCCTCACAGCCCAGCCCGCGGGCCAGCTGTGCGTGCCCACTGCTGGAGGGCCGCCCTGCGAGGACTCGGAATAGGCGGCGACCCGTGAGAAACACGGATGGGCTGTGAACGAGGCTTGGGGGTTTGGGGTGTAGGCAGTGCCAGGACGGGGTGAGGCCCACGGGGTCCCTCGCATCACTGCCCAGGTCCCCGTGACGAGCTGGAGGGTCTGACGGCAGGGGAGCAGGGAGGCAGTCCAGCTTTCGGCCCTGAACCCTGGACAAGTCCTCAACAAGGAGACACAAGTCATCCCGGGTGTGAGCATGTGTGTGAGATGGTGCCACCCCCCCCCCCCATGGGCACCGGCCCTCACAGCGACCTCTGGCTGCCCCAGGGAGCAGGCACTGAGCGTCCTGGGACAGGCAGACTCCCGCTGGCCCCTTCTTCAGAAGCAGGGCTGGGGCTGGGCAGGGGGGAGGGTCCTGGCTGCAGGGAAGGTACAGGCTGAGCGTTTTCGCACAGAGGCCGCAGGGAATGGGGGAGAAGTGCCACCACGAGGGCCCTCAACTGGCTTCCTGGGCCCTGTTCCCACCGTGCTGTCACCAGGCTATGGAAATCGCCCAGTTCTGTTACCAACTAGAGCGACACATAACTTAAGAAAACAGGATTTCAGATTGCTTTGAGCCCTTTTCTACAAAGACGCAATATGTCACCCATCACGTCTGTGACTTTTGTGAGGTTCAAATCACATTATACCAAAAATGTTAAGGAAAAAGAACACCCATTACAGACATTTATAATGAAAACCTGCACGCGCTCTCTGAACGAAGCCCGCAGCCCAGAAGCGGGAGCGCCGTGCCGCCACCGACGGGGACACTCGGAGCTTCTGAGCAGCCGGCAACAGCAGTTCCCAAGCACAGGCACAGAGAGCCAGCGGACACGTGGGGGGGGGCGTGCAGCAGCAGGTGCGGGAGGCCAGGCCCATGTGCCCGGCCCAGGGGGCAGGTGCCGGGTCACACCTTCCCACGTGGCACTGCGAGAGGCCCTGTGCCGGCCCCCATGACACACACCACGCGGTGGCCGGCAGGCGAGGCGGCGGATGGCAGAGCCCCGCAGCACTCAGAGCCAGGCAGGACTCGCTGGAGGGGCGCGCGCGCGCGCGCACACACACACACACACACACACGCACGAGCCTCCTGCAACCAGCTGCCATTTCTCACTGCAGGGGCCCCGCGGCCCCTGTCCACATCGTGGCCCCCCCACCCTCCACAGCCAGGAGCGGGACTGGAACGGCAGAGAGGGAGGTGGGCGGTGTGGCTGGACCCTGAACCAGGAGGGCGGAGGAGGGGGCGGGATGCCCACACCCCGGCACAGCGTGCCCTTCCCGCGGCTCCTGGAAGGCACTGGGGGAGGGGGCAGCTGTGGAGGGAGGGCCGTGAGGACGGGGTCCCGCTCAGCGTCCACGGACAGCGACGGTCACTTCGCAGAGCCTTCCTACGGAAATAAGTACACCCCATCCACCTTCCCTGAACGGGAGATAGTGGACTATCAGGACTAAGGAAGCACCTTCCCGGCACCTTCCCAGCCCTCGCTGCCAGGGGGCTGCTGGGGGCGCCGGGTCGGCGGTCAGAGCGCAGTGCAGGCGGCAGACGCCGGCCTTGGACCTGACCCCACCCGCTCCCGCTCTTCCGCACCCACCAGGAAGGCCTTTGTCCTCGCGTAGCCTTGCCGACTCATCGGACTCGGATTCAGAGCCCGCGTGAGGGCCGCACGGCTGGGTGCACAGGTGAGCATACCCCGCGGGCTGCGGCCACTCCCCGAGTGTCTCGGTCCTAAGCAGCCTGCCATCGGGAGGGCGTCCCGGTGCCACCCAGGCCGGGAAGCCAGCAGGCGGTACTGTGAACCACAGATCTAAGAATCAAGGGGGCCCCCTCTCTGGGTTTCACCCCAGTCCTCAGGCTGCCCGGCGTACAGCCCTGGGCGCACTTTCAACTGCTCCGTATTCAGTGAATGCGTAAATGAGGAACAGGCAGAAAGTCGATTGATATAGTCTCAAAATATTTACTTATCAGCTGGAACCCAGAAGGAGAGCAAGATCTTTCGATTATCAGTACAGAAAGATGGAAACAACCACAGATACTGGTGATTAAAATTCACAGGAAGACCAAACTCCCAGAAAAACAGCACCGTCCTGGAGTTTTCCCCAGAGAGCGATTGACAGACAGGCACTGGGTCCCTACAGATGCCGCCCCCCCCCCCCCCGGGGCAACACTGCAGGGTCCCTGCAGATGCCCCCCCTCGGTGACACTGCAGGATTCCTACAGATGCCCCCCACCTTGGTGACACTGCACGGTCCCTACAGATGCCCCCCCCCACCCTGGCGACACTGCAGGGTCTCACGCCCCCCTGGGCCTAGTCCAGAGGTGTTTGTTCTGCGTCGTAGGTCATGCAGATGGCAGTGAGTTGTGTGTGAAGCTGCCTCCAAAAAAGGCACTGAGAACCAACCAGACAGGGACCCTCCCCACCCCCAGTGTCGCCACACAGTTCAGGCCTGTCTCCGGATCCTTGGGCAAAGTGACCCTCTGTGCTCCCAGCTTCTGGAAAACGAGGATGATGGACGACGTGAGAAACCCCTGCTTCCCGTTCCTGAGCGGGTTCCCGCTCTGCACGGCCGCTCTGCGCCTGCCCGCGGTCAGGCCCCGCGGGTGGCTCCGAGCCATCCCTGCCCAGGGAGGGAACAAATGTGCAGCAGGAACGCAGCCGCTGGCCGGGAAAACTAGGACCTGGAGACACACTGTCTTACGTTAGATAAAACCCACACACTTACTTGCCATGGGTACCCTGCTAACATATGTAAAGGTCAGACTGCTCCATGGCGGAGAGGAAGTGTGGAGAAGGTGTGTCGTTTTTTTCCAGATTGAAACTATGCTGAGCAATTTGAAGTCAGATACCTACGACCCAATTTTTCTACGGGAAAACCCCCGGCAAAAACAGATGCCATTACTCCAACCAGAGTTTAACACTGAATTTACGTTTAAGCCAACGCTGAGTGCGGGGTACCTCTCCAGGGCTCCGCTTCTTTGACTCTGATTTTGGAGTTCAGTTGCCAACACGGAATTGGAACCTCAAGCGCCACACTGGACAGAGTGGTCAGGCACTCACGCACCATCCGGGCCGAGGGGCGGGGGCTCCCGGGCCCCAGCAAGCGAGCCCACGACCCACTCAGAGCACCTGTCTCCAGCCCAGGTCACAGGCAGCGGCAGCCAGGCTCAATTAAAGCACATTATACCCCCCCCAGTGTCATTAACATGGGGACTGCTCACAGGGCGGATCAAACGCCAATCTCGCCGGCCCCAGGGCTCTGCAAGATACTTCAAGCCGAGGCCACACCATTTGAGCAGCCAAGTTCCCTGGGGCCTGAAGTGCCCCGTGCCACAGGTGTTTCCCAGGGGCCACGTGTGCGTGACCGTCTCCAGGACCTCAGCCC